>OMOT01088189.1:0-30273 GCA_900312575.1 Acanthochaenus luetkenii | reverse complement strand
AGTAAAGGTTTAATGAGAAATCGACATGAAATAAGAATCGTACGTACGGGTCTCTTCCAAAACGCAGTAAGGAAGAAGAGACACCCTGTTTTGACATCACAGAGTTTATATAGAAAAAACAGTAGATGAATGTCATTGGCTGGAGCTCACGAAGTGTAGCTTCTCATTGGAGTATGGAGTTAGTCCCGCCTTCCTTGTCACTTGATGGACGCTGTTGTAGTCCAATCATGATGGTTCATCTTCCTACGCACTTTGGCTATGACAGGAATGTTCTCTGAGATAGCAGATTACATTCTGTCCTGTCTTTTGGTCAATGGGTGACGGACCATTTCCACGAATGTGCTGACGACATCTGCTGGACGTGTTCCGCAAGGGTCCGGATGTTTCATAGATAAAGAGAACACTGACTGGGACATAGATATGATGTTCTCTTTAAACAGAAGAAAAACCTACTGGGTCATGAATATGTTTTTCTTATCTTACTCAGTGGAACCTACTCAGCACATGGTATGTTTAACAGTTTGTGGTAATAAGTAAGTGGAATGTAATTCAAATATGTCACATCACCCAAGTTAACATAAATAGTAACTTAACCGTTTCCTTCTCAGCTGCACTTTACTTGGAGGGGCACAGAGAGTAGTATGTAATGGTCAAGTAACAATAAGTAAGGATTAATGAATATTCAAAACATAAAGACAACTCTTGAGCATGATGATGGAGATGATGGAGGATGTTTGAAGATGAACAAGTCGGCCACAAGTCTTCCCTGAGGGGCCAACTACTGTAATGCACTTTTTACTTGTCTCAACCAGTCGGCTTCAGTTAAGTCTAAAATGCTGCAGCAAGATAGTTGTCTAGAACCAAATGTATGGCTCATATCACCCCCGTGCTGGCGTCCTTACATAGGCTACCAGCAGTGTTGTGCATGAACGCGCTAAAAGAGCGGCGTTCATTGAACGTGCTCATATTTCTGGTGAACGGTGAACTGAACGGATCATTTAGCAACTAATGAACGTGAACGTGAGCGTTGTTAACTCTTGCGAGAGTTAACGACGCTCACGTTCATTTATTGATATCGCCCAGTCTTGTTGAAGCCAGTTCATATGGATATTTGAAGGACTTTTATTAACAAATCTGTAGATTCCAACGGAAAAAAAACTAGTTTAAAATGTTTTAATGCAAATTCTGATGCCGGGTCTGAAGAAACAAGTGCGAACGTCAGCGACGTCATCTTTCAGCTAGAGACTGTAATGACATCAGTGGTGGAACCAGCAGCTTCGACACATATGAATCTATTATGTTTTTGAACTGCTGCATCATTTGGTTCATGCAGTCTAAATAAAATGTCCACTGCATCTACAGTAAACCTTTACTGCACCTCTTCTTCACTTGCTGCATAATATGACACATTGTTTAAGTGGTAAAACATACATTGTCATTGGCTTTTAAAAGTCATCTTGATTCTATAGTATATATATATATACAGTAATTCATTTAGCTTGGGAAGTGGGCAGGGCAATGAGTGGGGGCTTTGGGTAGGAGGAGGTTCTACTGAAAAAGAATGGCTTTTTGAGGGCGACAGAGCCTTTGCAGTAATGACCCCTAAACTGTGCGAGAGCTGCAGAAGTTGTTCATGAGGGGCCGTATGGGACATAATCCAAACTTTGGCTTCCACATACAGCTACTTTACCTCTCACATACATGTATTATGAGACCCTCCCATATAAACTACTGAAACACTCACACACTTTACTGAAAACCTCTCACATTCCCTACACCACTATCATATGTACTTGTAACTCTGGTATTGTCGTTTATTTTTCCTGTTTTTATTTAGAATGTTTTAACTTCACGTTTTCTTATTTTTTAAACATAACCTCTCCTGTCATTTCAGTTCCAGCCATGGTGTGTTTCCCACTCCCCCGTTTACCCTCACCTGTTTCCTTTTATGCCATCAGCCCTCTCCATATACAAGTCCCCTCAGTTTCCCATGCTCCTTGCCAGATTGTCTTCGTTATCCCTTGTGTGTGCATAGCCTTTAGACTCTGCCTTGTTTCCTGGTTTTGGATTTCGCCTACGCCCTGTACTGTTGCCTTTCTCCGGACTGCTCTCCTGTGTATGACCATCAGCAACTAAATATTCTGCATTTTGGGGCTTTACCTCGTGTCCTGTGTGTGTCTCTCTGCACTTGGGTCTAAACCCCAGCGTTGTTACAATACTATTGAAAATGTTCACACACACTAATAAGACATCACATTCACCACTGAAATATTATATCCTCACATATACATACTACTTAAAATGTATCATAAACACTCGCGCATACACCACTGAAAATAAACTAAATTAACTATCTACAGAGGCATGCCGGGCAGGTGGTTGAAGGGAAGTGGTTGAGTTGTAGGCAATATTATAGATTGTGTCTGGAGATGTTAATAAACTATTCAATGAATGACTTCCGTTTCAAGTGAAATGCTCTCACATACACCACTGAAATCCACTCACACAAAAGTGAAAATAGCTGTCACATAGTTTATGTATGAGTTTATATTTAAGTGATGTATGTGAGATGTGTATTTACAATTGTATAATAACAATAAATTTTATTTGGAGGCGCCTTTTAAGACACCCAAGGTCACCTTACAGGGCATAAAACAAGACGGTCAACATTAAAAACAGTGATATTGAAAAAATTAATGTCAGCAAAATTAATTACAAATATAATAGTGAGACACAGGGTACAGTTAAAGTGAGTATGCCAATTTGAACAGGTGGGTTTAGAGTTGGGTTTTGAATGTTGTTATGGAATCATATGAGGGGGCAGGGAGTTCCAGAGCCTGGGAGCCGAACAACTGAAAGCTTGAGCACCCATGGTGCTGAGGCGTGAGCTGGGGATGGTTAGAAGTCCAACAGTGGATGAGCGGAGGGTGCAGGAGGGGGTGTACTCCTGGAGGAGGTCAGTGATGTAGATGGGGGCTTTGAAGGTGAGCAGAAGGTTTTTGTAGTCGATCCGGTAGTGCACAGGGAGCCAGTGTAGTTAAATGAGAAGTTGAGGAGTTTGGTGGGAAGGCCAGTTAGGAGAGCTTTACAGTAATCGATCCGGGATGTGACAAATGAGTGGACCAGGATTTCAGTGCTGGATTGGGACGATGGAGATGGGCGGAGTCTGGAGATGTTACGAAGATGAAAGAAAGCAGTCCGGGTGCTGTTTTTAATGTGTGGTGCAAATGAGAGGGAGCCGTCCAGAATGACACAGAGGCTTTTGACTTGGGAAGAGAAGGGTCCAGGGAAGCCGTCTGTATACATAGTATATGTAACATGTATATGTTGATAGTGTATGTATGAGTTTGGATTTAACTAGTGTATATGAGGTTTATTTTCTGTGGCGTATATGTGAGTTTGGATTCCTGGAGTGTATGTGAGAGGTTTATTTTCAGTGGTGTGTGCATGAACATTTCAACAGTGTATATGATAATTTTTAACTTTACTGGTGCATGTGTGAACATTTTCAAATTCAATTATAATTATTATTACAAGTATATATGAGAGTGGTTTAGTAGGAAAGTGTGTGTGAGTTTATATGAGAGGGTCTCATAATACATGAATGTGAGAGGTAAAGTACTTGTATATTTAAGCCAAAGTAGTTGTACGTGCAAGCCAATGTTTGGATTATGTCCCATACGGACCCTCATACTTGATTTTTTAAATCACGTACAAAAACTCATCATTATGGCCTTTCCTTTTTATCCGTCTGATTATGCTTTGCTTCTCTTTTTATATATACAGTTTAATTGTTTATGGTGTTAACTGTGTCAACTGTTTTTATTGTTTTAGCTTTCTGTAAAGCACTTCGTAAACTCCACTTTTTGAAAAGTGATATACAAATTAAGTGTATTATTATTATTATTATTATTATTATAGGTCGGTCATAGTTTGCAAATTGAAATGTCATAAAGCTGATGATTAAATGTGCAAATGGGAGCATTACCGTGTGCAAACTATTTAATTGACTTGCCTATCACTCTTCCATGATGACTGTGTGAGCATCCACACAGAATCCCAATTCAGATATGAAAGAAATGGTGTACCCACTGCAAGTAGTTGACCAAGCATCTTGTCGAGGTTGATAACTATTTCTTACCTTCCTGATTCAATATAGATACATGGTCAATTGTATACACCAACAAAAATGGCGTAAATGTGAGTTTCTTTCATCCAGGGGCCGATAACATGCCAAGCCTATCAGCTTTCTGACCATCTGGCAGCGGGCTACGCCTGGATTTGTGTTATTAATTAAATCTACCGAAGTAATGTATATTCAACTGCATAATTAAAGTTGTGAATTTTGATCTGATCTTTTAATAAAAAATGTTTTTCTAAATGTGTTGTAGATCTAAAATGATTAGACAGTTAAGTTTCATGTACGACAGGATATTGAAGTTATTTTGTGACAGTATTCCAGTGCTACCAGACAGCAGAGCTCAACTGTAAGGAATCATTTCTGATGACATATCTATAGCATACATAACACAACTAATTGATCACATCAAATAACATCCTGGGAACCAGCTAACCAGCTAGACTCGGGTGGTTTTCTCTCTCGTGTGAGTTGTGTACATTAGACACTGGCCTCTGTCTACACAACGGGATCTTGCATAGTACAGTCTTGAAATCTCACGACTAGTCCAGAGATGTCGCGAGTTGACGAACACAGTTGCAAGCAGTTTCGGGAAAGCTTCGTGAAATTAACATATGTCTTGAAGAATTACTTCACAATATACTTGGCACTATGACATGCTAAGGGAAAGCCACTTCTGGCTAGTTAGTTAGGCACTAATCATTAACATTTACATCTAAGATCAATTTAAACATTCATACATTTCTGTGGCAGTGACACCCGCCGATTCTTGGATCTTTGTGCTGTGGGGAATAAATCAATCGCAATAACGTGTAAGCTGCTTTCAGTGACTACAGCATCTGCGTCTTTCCAGTCTCGGGGTGTAATCAATGATCCATTCTGTCTTTTGAAATAGGAATTTACTAAATTCCTCTTTAGGTATGTTTGGGTCCATGTGTTTATACTGGAAGTATACAATAATAAGTAATTAACCAAATTAAATAACGATCTATATATGTTGTATATAATGTACAGATAAAAGCCACATGTATTTGATATATATGTATATGTCATATTCATTGGTCCTGGTTTTTCAACCACAACGACTTGAAGGAATTTTTATTGGAAAATGATCATGAAATCAACAAAATAATCAGATAGATAGATAGATAGATAGATAGATAGATAGATAGATAGATAGATAGATAGATAGATAGAGGGCAATGTTCCCAATAAGAGATATAGATTCATTTCTAATGACCCCCACCTTAGACGTGACATAATTTCCCATCTGGTCCTCTCTAAGCTCCTCATGTCTCAGGCAAAATGGTTGCGTGGCAGCAGGTAGTTTTTTGCCATCAACCTTCAATTATTTAAGTATTAAGTATCCAGATACAATTTACCCTCTGAATGTCCTTAGGTAAAGCACTGCACCTGACAGCTGTGTAGTTTTGACCAGTTTCGTTTGACACTGCGTAGTTTACTATTTTGTCATGGTATTTCTGCTGTATTAGATAATGCCCAGAGGAGAGAGGCAGGGATGATGTTTGACAAAGGTCATGATTCAGATCGAAACTTATGTTAGTCCACTGATCTACTAGGATGCCCTTTGCTTGCTCAAAGTGGTAACTATGTATCGCTCTCCCCTCTGTTCACATCACCCTTTGCACACCAGTATCAGCAAGATTTCTTCTAATAGTTTGAGCATTTTTCATTGACAGTCTCTCTCTCTCTCTTCTCATTCTGGGAACACAAGATGTATGTTACAGTACAGAACCAACAAACAAGTGAAACCTCTGCTTCGCCAGGTCATAAAGCAGTGTAAGCAATGTAATGTGTCGCTTAAAATAACTAATAGCCTTCTGTTTTACTACTACATTACCAGGTGGCTTTCCCCCCCCCCAGTCACATTATGTTGCATTGAGGTGGGAAAGCCATGTCAGCATGGCATTAAAGCTTCCTACAAGCAGCCTCATTCAATATTATAAATATTCACTGAATACAACTTTCAGTTACTGAAGCCACCTATTTTTTTCAGAATAATTTAGCGACCCATTTTAATCTTCCTGTGGGTGCAGATGCAGCCTCTCAGTCCCTAATGTTCCCTTCTGCCAAATCGGCTAAACTTCTCCATTAAAATGCCAAGCCTATCTACCTATCTTAGCATCAGAAAAAGGTTGAATCATTAGAGGAGAAGCTCTCTGCAGTCAAGCAGCTCTGATTATGGCCCTCTTCTCTCCACTGATTGCTGGTGACAGAGCAGGTGAAAATGTTCCTCCCGTCATAAGCGCTTCTCTCTGTCCTCAACACCAGACATGGCGGTGATATGGGAACAGCATCTGAGTAACAAATGAAAGAATCGCAAGAGGACAAGTGCTGTTCTTTGTGTTTGTGCTCCTTCTCATCTTTAGCTTGTTTATGAATCGTCTTTGTGAGAGGAGGGCTACAGATTACGCTGGCTGTCTGGGGTGTGGGTGGGGTATCATTTTGACACACAAAACAGGATTAACATAACGGTGTTGTAAATACAGTACAGATTGTGATTTTTTTATATTTTTTATACGCAGCCCTCACAGAGGTCATAGGTGAGAGGTTAAACAAATCAATGTCATCGCTTTCATTGGGTCCAATTAAGGACAACAGTTTGCGTGGATCATTGCTGATTTACACCCAGCCCTCTACCCATTCATTATCTTGTTTTTCACTTGTCCTCCTACATACTAAAGGACCTATATGTTAGATATCAATGACTCCTAAAAGTGTATGACTCACTTGTGTTAAAAAGTTTTAAAAGCAAACAGCTCTTTTGCACTAATGAAAAAAATAAAAAATAAAAAATATTCTTCCTAGAAGAGAATATTGCCCAAACTCAGTTATATTTGAGTAGCTTTTTCCCCCAAAATGTTTGGGGAAGAAGGCGCCCTGAGGAAAAGAGAATAGCCTGTACAATAGTGCACTGTTTTCTATGACTTCTACTTTAAAGCTGCACAGGTTTTTAATATTCTTTAGTTGACTTGAAGTCTCTGATCATATTTAGCAGACACACTCACTGAGTTAATACCAAGCACAGTGGGAACCAAAGGGCTTAGTGGTGGGGTATTGGAACAGCAGGTAGCGAGAGAGCTGAGTGTGTGTGTGTGTGTGTTCTTGTATTTCTATCTTTATGAGAACCAATTTGAGTTTTAAACCTTCGGAGTGAGGTAATTTTTGCAAAGTGAAGTCATTTTGGTCGGCCCTTACTTCTTCAAGGGGCTATTTTAAGGTTAGGACTTGGGTTTAGGGTTAAAGAGTAACTAAACCCCAAAAACCCTTTTTTCAGCTGAAACCCAATGTATGTGGGTATTTGTAGTGTTGTCGATGGGTTCAGGTCTAAATCTTGACATTTTAGCACAAAGTTGTAGGATCCTACAATTTGTTAATTAAATAGGCATGTATTTGTCTCAGTACTCACACTATAAAATGCTATTCAATGCCTGCGTGCCACAGGTCTAGGTCCCTCACTTCAACAAACTTATTATTTTTGTATCTGTCCATAGATATGAGAAGATTTGTTTTAGTTTTTTATAATACAAGCGTATACGAGTAGTGTACACTATGTGCATGAACAGGAAGCATTGATCACATCGGACAAAATTACAGGAAAGGGAAATGTTGAAAGCTTCATTTTTTTCTTGTGCACTCAAAGACTGTGGCACTAATAGGGGAGAAAGGCCATTAAAATGTCATTTGGGCCTTGTGTTCTGTTTGAGCAGAACAGAGGAGTGCACAGATTAGCCACTGATTCCCTGGCAGGGACAATGTGTATGTGTGTGTGTGTGTGTGTGTGTGGTGTGTGTGTGTGACATATTGATTGCTGATGCCCATTTATTTTTGGGGGTCATCTTCTGCTCATTGACCTCTATGTAATTACCTCTGGGATGACTGTGGGTGTTATTTAAACTCATGACACTGATCTTGTTTACCTCCCCTTCAAGTGTTGGAATTGAAATAAATGAACTAATAATAGACTCTAAAATAGCATTAAAAGTTAACACATTTAGGATTTTCTCTCAATATGTCATTGTCAAATGAACTGCGTTAGCGTCCACTTATGTTACATTCTACGGCCCCTATGAGGCGCTTTCTATATCTCATTATTTCCTCTCTCTGCCCACTCTGATGTATAACTTCCCGATTGTCAAAAATGAATTTGCTGGGAACTGAAGCCAAGAGCTCCCAAGGTTGATTAAATTCATAAATGGAGCAGATAATCTGAGCCAATGTCTGTAATTATGACAGTTGCTTTTTAAAATATGTATAAATTATCTTAGCATTAGAATGTGCTATCACAACTAATTTCACATCAATGCTTCGATGAGTAAATCCTTCATAGTCTTTGTTTACTCTTCCATTAATAATAATGTTTTTTTGCAAATGGACCACAAAAAAAAAAACTGTTTATGCACTCCCTTTTGCTTTAAGTGATATATCTTTACAATTCAGGAAGCTGCGGTAGAGCACAGGTACCTAAGGTGTGCCTTCATTGTGCAGCAGTCCCTTTGTGGGATCACAAATTGTCTAATAAATAATGTGCATTATGCAGCAAGATACAAAGACGTGACATTTAGAGAATACTAATTGCTTTGCCTAGATTCTAGTCATATTTAGCGGTTAAATTACAGTCTTTTATCATTAGGTCTTCCAGCCAATTAAAATGTAAATACCACAGCTTTGATGGAAAACATTGGGTGGCCACTGGTTTGTCGTTTCTATTTTTGAATTTATTGCAATTATCATAAATCTAACCTATATAGTGAGTAATTCAAAATGTATAGTAACAATAATCTATTCCTCTATTACAGGTCTTCATTATGTTAAAAGCACAAATTTGACAGTTACAGGAATAACTAGTGTGGGTGATGAAACCTGATGTATATGGGTGCTTTAAAATATGATTACATTCTGTAGGTATTGTGGCACACTCGGGGGTTGAACGAGTGTCCACAGAGCCGGAGCTCAGAAAGGTATTGTCCACCCGGCGAAATACCGGAAACAGCGAGTGACTACCTGTTTCCGGCTGGCAAGGGGTCAGTCTCTGATGAGTAATGTCACTGGGGGGTTGTCGTAGTCCGTTCTAGGGGTTCTCAGGTTGTCATCTGTTCCGCGGGTTAAGGCAGGAGAAGAGTCGGTGAACAGGAGGGGGTCGGTACCAAAGGGGGCTCTCAGACAGGCAGGGATCCAGCACACAGCAGGGCTCTCAGTCCGTTCGGTCGTACAACTTTTCTTCCGTCCTCGCTCGTCACTTGCTTCGCTCTTCCTCTTTCTAATTCTCTCCATGGGTCACACACCCAGGTCTCTTCCTCTATTTTAGCCCTGCCGCTCTCTTCCCCTATTGGCCCTGACCGATCTCCCTAACTGGCTCAGCAGTCTCTCATCGGCTGCTGATTGGGGCGGACGGCCATCTCTGGGTCTTAGCGTCCACGTGTGAAACGGCACGTACCGCCCCTCCTTCACTCCCTCTGTCTGCCACAGTACGTACTGTAGGTTTGATGCATTTACTATTTTTCACTGTAGAAATCACAAAGATTTCCCCTATTTATGTACACAAGAAGACTTAAAAGTATTGGTATTGGGATACTAACCTTGGTATTACTTGGTATCGGATTGAAAAGAAAATCAGTGGTATCGCCCATCCCTAATGAAAAGCTGCATACCCTTCCATGACACATGGTTGCCTATCCCTGGGATACTGCTGCCATCACTCTCTCACTGGTCCAAATCAGGTAGAGAAATACTTCCATTCATATCTTGCATCTGTTGCGCTGGGCCTATTTCTGAATGCTGTGTGATATCGATAAAAGTGCACTCTCCTGCAGGATCTGAAACATGACCAAGTTGTTTGTCTCCAGAAAAATGAACTTTTTTGCATCACAGGAGCTATGTCTATTAAGCAGTCTAAGCAATTGGAGAGGTTGATTTTTTGTTCAAAGCCACATGACCCCTGACTTAGGCCTAAGGAAGTAATGGCAAATAAGGGCTCCTGGTGGAGCACATTTATTAAATTATTTTCGGAGCACTCAGACGATAATTTATAAAAACAAGCACTTTTCTCCCAGCAAGCGCAGGGCTGTACATACAAGCACACCCACACACACATCTGCAAAAATGCCATGTGCATGTGGATGCAAGTGTGTATTCATAAACACACATGTACTACACACATGCATACCCATACACTTGCATACACTTTCCTCCCATACAAACACCATCGACAGAGAACATAACACAAGCATTACACAAGGATCTGTGGATACATCTTTTTGTAAGCTCTCTCCCAGTAGTGATGTGTGAACATCTGGCATTTATACGTTTATGACCCTGGTTTGCCACTTCCTCTTCTCCCTTTGCTATCATCTTTTGATTTCATCCTCTCTACAATGGAGTTCTTGTGTAGCTCATTTCTCACCATTAAAAAACGGAACCCCATCACAAGAATGTGCTGTCCAACAAGGGCACATCACTATTCAAGAGAAAATATTTGGTACTTGCAGCCAGCTGTAAGCACACTGAGCATTCAAATACAGTACAGCAGAATGAAAAGAGGGAGAGCAGAGCAGAGGTTGTGTGAGGGCAAGGTCACATACAGCTTTTGTATGGATATATTTTTGATTTCTTGTAGTGAAGAAAGAGCCTCAAGACCAAACACATATTATGGAAACGTTGATTACCTCAGAAAGTAGTAAAACTATTGGTTGCCATCTACTGCACTTTGTATCTCAGTAGAACATACCTGGTTTCACCCTATGTGGCCCCTTGGGTGGTCTAGATAACAAAGCAAAGCAACTCTCTGGAGGCATACTTTTTTTTTTTTAAAGGGCAGAGTGCTTGTCACAGCACTGCAGGCTCTCAGATGTATGCACATGTACCCTTGGGTGCTGAGGTATGCCAGAGACACATGCACGTACACACCCACACACCAAAGCATACACATTTAAATTATATATATTACACTTTTAAGAGTTAAACACCTGCAGGAACATCTGACAGGATATTGTGTGCATCTTTGGTGGTGTACATCATGTTCTATATTGCATGTCCTCAGGCCCACATGTCTGTATGCTGTATCCACCGCATATGTGATGTAACAGCAGGCTGTCACTTCAACTTTAATGTTGCATTTTTCCTACTCTTGTCGGTTGTATGTCTATCCTTTTCAGTCATTCTATTGTTTACTCCTGGATTATATGAGTTATTAGATTATGATTTGAATCAATTTTAAGAAGTCTTAAAATGTAATTTCTATTAATAATTAATTAAAAAACTTGTTTCCAGAATTTTCTTGAATCTAGCTAAATTCTCTTGATACTAGAGGAGTGATCTGCCTTATTCTGCCTTGTTTCAAGTGTCAATATGGTACTTGAAACAACAAAAGCATGTAAAACTGAATAGACAAGTGGAATTATCTCACCCCATTGTCCGTTTTTTTCAATTGTTTTAAGAACATTTTGATTTTAGGAGTGAACATGAGACTAAATGGATCTTTAAGATGTAATTTTTTGCAGCGCAGCCACATTATTTTAAAGGCTAGAATCACAGACATGAGATATGATGTATGGCTAATATTTTAAGTCTCGTTTTAAACAGGCATGGATGTGTATTTTTTGGGGCAATAAAATCCTTATGCATACACACTAAATGTATATAATCAGTATGTTAAAGAGTGCTCTGTGTGTGTGTGTGTATTATGGATGGGGGTTTTGGCTTTAAAAATGTTGCCATGTATCCGTGGTTAACCGTATCATGACATCATAGCCATAGAGGGCAATGATACTGGTCAGAAACTCAGGTAGCTGCTAGTAAGTAGGCAAGCAGTTATGAAGGATTAACGTCAGGAGGTAAGTATAGGTTACTAGTGTCATGATATTCTAATAAACCAGCCTTCCAATCACAAAGTGTTTTCGTTATTGTGACGGACCTTCAACCGTTCTGCCCCGTGGTCTCCTCCCAGCTGGACGTGCCTGGAAAACCTCCCTAGGGAGGCGATCAGGTGGCGTCCTTACAAGATGTCTGAAGCACTTCAACTGGCTCCTTTCGGTGAAAAGGACCAGCGGCTCAACTCCGAGTCTCTCACGGATGACTGAGCTTCTCACCTTATCTCTAAGGGAGATGCCAACCACCATCCTGAGAAACCCCATCTCAGCCGCCTGTATCTGCGATCTCGTTCTTTCGGTCATGACCCTTCATTGCCATAGGGGAGCACCTCCCACAAAATCTCCCGGGGAACCCGGTTGTAGCCTTCTCCAGATCCACGAAACACACAGACTGTATAGGCATACTCCTAGGAGCCTTGCAAGAGTAAACAGCTGGTCCGTTGTTCCACGGCCAGGACGGAATCAGCATTGTTCCTACTCAATCTGAGGTTCGATACAACGTCTAATATATAATACAGGCTACTACCGGTACTAATAATAATAATACATGAAGAAAAATTCAAAGTGTAATTTTTTTTATTGTAATAAACAAAACATTGCTTGCCAACAGTAATATCGGGGGGGGAAACTAAAAAACAACATTCTTCAAACATTTGAATGTAGTGCTTGACAGTAGCCTAACATGGACTGCACTTCTACAAGAAGCGTTAGCCACCGCAGCATCTTGTTCTAAATCTGCGGTCATGTGTTTTAACCACAGATGATTGGTAATTGAGCTGGTACTCCCCCCTTTCACACTTAAAACACACCATCATGTTGCTGTCGTTTTGTAAAATACTTTTCCACCGCACCGCTCATGTTGATGCTACTACATCCTTCACAGTGGGGCATGTTGTGTAGGAGCATAGTATTAGAATTGGATAGTTTGCCATGGTTATTTGACTAGTACACCATAAAATGGCACCTATGGCATTTTAAGGGTTAGTTGCTATAGTGACAGCGGATTATCTGTAACGAATAATTACATGTGCAGGAGTCTGCTGTGCAGGTCCACCTACATGATTGGTTCTCCCTGATGGCTCGCTCACCTGTACTGATTGGTTCCTGTTGTTCCACATCTGCTCATCAAATCAGCAGGCAACATTTAATTTTTTTGTTTAATCCATCCTAAACTTTCATTTTTGTGTACACGTTAAACGTGTACACACCCCCATCCCTAGTGTGTGTGTGTGTGTGCACACGCGCATGCCCCTTGCTTTCCGGTCCTGCCACAGTACTCTCCCTTGATGGATGGTCATTTTCATTGGCTGGCTCATGCTTAATGAACCCTGCAGTTCATGTCTTAATTGAATGCTTTCTGCGCTCTCATGTTCTCTTCTCCCCTCCCTCAGTCCCATCTCTTGTTCTTGTTTTTGAGGTAGGACACTGGTAGATAATGAATAGAGCTACTTTCATATCTCACATTTTGGCCTCAGGGGCTGCGCACAAACAGTGACACACACGTACACATTGTGGCACACTCAGGGGTGGGATGAGTGTCCACGTGGCCGGAGACAACAGAGAGACTGTCCACACACAGAGTAACCGAGCACAGTATTTTATTCACTGTCTCGGGGAGAAAATGGGTTAGTCCGTTATGGGCAATGTCACTTAAGAGTTGGTCTTTGTCCAATCCAGGGGTCGGTACACGGGGCTCTCATACAGTCCGGGGGTCAAGGCAGGAGAAGGGTTCTCAGACAGAAATGGGGTGTTACCAAACAGGGCTCTCAGACACTTTATCCGCAGTCTCATTCCTCGCTCTCGCTTACTTCCTCCTACTTTCCCCATGGGTCGCACACTTTCCTCTGCTTTCTCTCCCCTTTTAAACTCTGCCGCCCCTGCTCTTGATTGGCCCCGCCTGCTCCCCCTAATTGCCTCAGCTGCCTCTCATTTGGTGCCAATTGGAGCGGACGGCCATATCTGGGCTCTAGCGTCCCTTCAGGAAACGGCACGCACCGCCCCTCCTTCACCTTTCCCCTCCTAAAGTCCCTCCGTCTGCCACAACATTAACACAACACACTCGCACACAACATTTGAGGCCACTAGAGTCACTGTGCATCTAAAATGCGGAGCTCTTGTCCTTAATCCTTTTTTGTGAATGTTGTGGAGGTGGCACTGTGCTTTCAAATCCATGAAATGCCAAGCTTTAAAAGGCACAGCCCTTATTATGTATTCTACAGTATAGTTCACTTGATTACAACACAGACGCCAAGGCACACATACTGCCAGCTAGTATCCAAGCCTGAGCGCTTCACAGCAGCGATATTACAGCACTGCTTTACATCACCTCACAAACTGGCTCTTTCTTTTTGCTTCACTTTGATGTTGTCCTTTCTTTTGCCGTTTTATTCTGCCATTTTCTTTTCTGTGTTCTCCCCCTATCTCTGAGTGAGTCATCCTATTGATAGCAGGTCACAGCCAAAAAAACAGGCTGTGAATCTTCTTCCTGAGCAATCACCATCACCACCACAACCATCACCACCACCACTCTTGGGCTCAGCACATGACTGATGCGGATGATGAAGAACGATGCGACTGCAAATCACATATATAAAAACAATGTAGAAATTATGGATGTATAGATGGATGGATGATTACACAGATAAATCAGCGACTGGGTGGCAGGATTAGATCATGGGAAAAAAATGGATGCATAGAATGTAGATGGACGTTTAAAATGATAGATGGGTGGCTGGACAGATGGATATATTAATATATTGAGGCAATGTCCTTGCTATAGAGGCTTTGCAGTTGCATCACCAATCTCCCAGTAGCCACTGTTGACAACTTGGTGACTTTGTTGGTAGATTTAGCAACTATTCAGACCCCCCTGGTGACCATATTTATCAAAAGCGACAAGCAACATATTTACCTACTTTTTCGGAGTGGTGTCATCATGGAGGTCCATTGGAGAATTATCTATGTACATAACAATTAGGCTAGAAAATAGATACATATATAAAAGATCAAGGTGTGAGTATAGGCCCACTCTGTAACTTTATATATATTATAAGTAAATGCGCATGGTCTGATATTTGTTTCCAAATGTTGGTTGTAGCTTGTCTTTAGCTCTAGCCTCTACTCCAAAGCATTCCAATTTGTATCAGAGTTAGCTCAGTTAACCTAAATGTTAACAGTTAACAGTTTGTTAGCTAGCTAGCTAACTAGCCAGCAAGCAATTTAGCAAAGCAATTAATGTTAAGGTTAATACTGCATGTAAGTAGCCACTACTAGCTGCAGCTACTGTGCAAATCAGATATTACAAAAAAGGGATAGTTGACTGACCAGATATTAGTTGGCTAACTAACAAGCTGAAACATGATCTCATGAAAATTAATGAAATGAGCAGGAAGTGTGAAACACAGATGTACATGTAACACAAATTCTGTGAAGATTACTTTCCTCCAACACTAATTTGATTCTGTGACAACAGCACTAGTTGGACACAACATTTTCACCTATGGGTTGGCTAACGGTTACATTTAGGCAGGTTTGGTTAAGGATATTAACCATTGCTGTTAGGGTTAGGAAACTAAAATAACTTTTCTTAAAGGGTCAATGTGTAATTAATGGTCCAATACTGGCCTCTATAGTTCAGCGATGTCATTACATCAACAAACAAGGCTTGGCCCCTCCTCCACCTTCCACAAGCACATGGAAATACCGAGGCTCAACAATGAACGTTCTATCGATGTTCCTCCGACATAACACATTATTTTGTTCTTAACAGCCACCAGCTAGCCTATGAAGGTTACTGCCACGGGCATTTCAACACAGCCGTAATAAAACCACTACAGATTCTTAGTAACATCAGCACAGGGTAGTTGCTTACCCTTCAAGCAAGCATAAATGTGAAAAGTTCAAAACATCCATTTTGGGTAATTGAGGATTACTTTACTCGTGCCCATCCCTATCCATCCCTATCACTGTTGGGAGCAGTTCAGACTGGAGATAGGTGCGAAACGGCCTCTCAGTCATAGCGTTTCTTATTGTTAACCAAATTAGCTGCACCTGGTCCAATATTATCAATTTGAACACCTGCCACGCTGGCAGCTCGAGTCGTGAGACAACACTGGCCTTGTTGGTATTCAAATATGAGTGTCACTGTAATGAAATGGATATTGCCAAGATGGAAGACAATTTGACAGATGCTAACTTATAAAGTGCAGCTTTTATTATGGAGATTAGTCTAAAACCTAATTGGCACAATGGGGTCAATCAGAAAAAGTCAGACATTTGTTCTGCAGTGCACTCTTGTAACTAAATTATCAGTTCACTGTTTTTGGTAACACTGTAGAAATCCCAAAATGTCTACATTAAGTCATAGTAACAGCATGCAATAACTATATAACATTACATCCTGCCTCTGACAGATGGTTATAACATGTATGTGACAATACATATTACAAATGTAATAAAGCACTGAAAAGCACAATAGGCCAATGTATAGAAGGTTAATTGTTCCCCACACAATGAAATCACTTGTGCTCCGTCCATCCATCCGTCAGACATGACATTTATATTGATATCTCGGACACCATCGGTCCGATTTTGACAAAACATGGAAAAATGATGAACCTTGGCACTGTGTTCTAGCGTTTCAAAAATATATACTGGCTTGATGAGGGTGCTATAAGGCCAAAATGTGAAATTCAAACATGATATCTCAGACACCACTGGTCCAATGTTGACGAAACCTGGAGGAAACAGACTGTGTTCTAGCTTTTCAAGTTACATTACATCATTTAGCAGACGCTTTTGTCCAAAGCGACTTACAATAGTAAATGTTTTCATCCACATCAGTCAGACCAACTATACAACGCAGTCTTTCTTCAGCTAAACAATTCAATAGGAACAAGTAGCATATAACACTTCAATAGGAACAAGTAGCATGTAAAACACTTCAATAGGAGCAGTAGCATTAGTAGTCGTTAGAGTTGTTAGTGGTTTTTTTTCAGGTCAGTTCAGGTAGGGTCTAGGTCTAGCTGTAGTCGGAAGAGATGGGTTTTTAGTCTCCTGCGGAAGATGGGTAGCGATTCAAGTTCATTTATTTATATAGCCCTTTATCACAAGCATGTCTGTCTCTTAAAAGCATTACACTGATTCACCGATCAGTGGTCTATGAGATACGATGTGACAGCACACAAATGCATCCAGACAAATACCGTACTCAATACAACATACCTGCAAACTCATGAGTAAAAAAGAAAAGAAAAGAAGGTGACACACCCACGAACCCCGACCCCTCCACGGGGAGTTTAAAAGAAAAATCTTAAAATGGAGCACTCTGGTGCACCCTGAGAAGACAATTAAGTGAAAAGACAACATTTACTTTAGGTTAAAAAAACAACAACATTTATTGGCACCAGTGTTTCAGCTCTGGTGGGGTTGATCAGCAAGTCGTGGCTGGTGAGCCAAAAAGTTTATTTCATTTCTTCAGTCTTTTGGCCTGTACAAGTCCTTCAAGTACTCGTTTCATCAGTAAAACCCTGTGACTGTATGGCTTAATTACATTACATTATGGCATTTTAGCAGACACTTTTATCCAAAGTGACTTACATATCATATACATACTACATATACATCATCATATACTAACTACATCATATACATACTACACAGAAGCATTGTTATTGTAAAGCTGTTAGAAGTATAGCCTATCTTGTATTTGCAATAAATATATATTTGGTCTCCTACAACTATTTAAATTGAATAAACACAACCTATACAATGTGTTCTGATAGGCTACTTCACATTTGCCAGAGTAATTATCAAAAGTACAATAATAGTTGTGATTTAACTTAGTGACATAGAAAACTGGAAGCCTCTAATCTATACACACCTCTGCATTAGCAACCTGCTGAAATGAAGGTACAAGCACCTTAACTGTCTGTTTCGGGACCTGAAGTACACTGGCTGTGGTCATTATGGTGTACACCTCTATCTGGCAGTGTGCCGAGAGCATATGAGCCCTTGTTGCTGTAATTTATCTCCTTTGAGCAGAGGCTGCATGTAGCATCTATCCTACCTTATCAATAAAAACAATACTGTGACAGCGGGAAGCTGTGCTGCACTCCTCCACCTTTAGCTCCATTAGCACCTCAGCCCTGCGCCAAGCTGCACTACATAAACAGCATCTTCTTCCTTAAGCTTTCATTCTGAATAAATGACCAGATATTATCAGCTGGCATCAGGGACTCGTTTTTCAGTACGAGTCACAATGACGTTGACAAAACATCGGTATTAGTTCAACAGGTTGGGAAAGATTTGATGTCGCAACACGAGGAAAGAAATATCACGACACTTCAACTTGATTTGTCAGGTTAACGTTACTTTACCAACTAGTTACCTAACGTCAAGTTAGTTAAACAGCGAATTACATCGTCGGTAGCAAACAAGACTTACCTCAAAACTCATGTTCATTGTAGCAGGTTAGCTACCGAAGAGATCAAGTAACGTTATCCGTGAAAAGGGAAAGGAAGATGACGTGGGTCTCTTGAACGTCGACTCGTCTCACCAAAGAGGTTTTATTGCAAAATCCCCCCCCCCGAAAAACGACAAGTTTGCAGGTATGATACAAGCATTGGGCAACATAATTCTAAAAGAATGACTGTTGCCATGTTCATTTTTAATACATTTTATTGCATGCTGCATGTCTAACCCATACCACAGAGAGAGAAGGGACATCTCTAGCTCATCTGTTACAGAGAGCATTCTTTATCACTTGTTGTTTCTGACATGGTAGCTTTTTGCACCACAGCCTTTGAGACTTTTGAGATGTCCCATTTTTGAGGCAGGAACAACTTCTGACAATTCTCTTGTTTTTTAGATATCCCTATAAATTACAGTATGGCACATTTGTGACAGCCAAGCAGAAGAAGATATTATCTACAGTGAAAACTATGCAATATTTCATAAACAGGCTAAAACCATACCACAAAGGACTGTTTAAAATAAATTACCTGTAGACAATTTAACAAGAAAAGTGGTTAGACCATCAGTCAGGGAGGTTCATGCTTCCTATTAGGTGGGACTGTCTCATGGTGAGTTATTCTTTGAGGGGGAATAACCCTCGTAATTGAAAACATTGTGAAAGCATTATCATGTTATCTCGTTGAGATATGAGGTTGAGGAGGGTAGCCATGTAGCTAGGGCTGCAGCTATCGATTATTTTAGTAATCGAGTATTCTACCGAATAGTCCATCGATTAATCGAGTAATCTGATAATACTTTAGCTTTATTAAAGAGCAATAGTAAATATACAAAAGAGAAGGTCTCTGAAAATGAACTAATTGATTTCCTTTTTAGAAAAATCTACATTTGGAACAAGAGTCCACGCATAGTTTCATCATCAATTTTTCTTCTGAGTGCTTTTACAAAGCCAACATGTAATGAGTTATTCATGAGAACACACCGCCTCAAATGTCTCTACAGCCGGCGATGCGGCGCATAGATTTCTCTCACAATATACTTTTAACTAAAATCCTTTGCCTGTTGACACAAGTTTCTTCAAAAAACTGTATTTATTAGTCATATTACATCAATCTGTATATTTCAAAGCAATATGGCAGAAACTAAACTTATCAATAAATTATGTACGGCTGAAACAAATAGTGAAAACTGTTAAACACTAATTCTTACATCTACTATTGTACATTGCCGCCATTAATACATTCAATCTCACGCTTCACTTTATTGTTTTATCCACACACAAAAAACCTTTTATTAACTTGTTGATATAGTAATTTATAGACGCATCATCTTACCAGCATTAATGGCCCCACAGTGTCCTATAGCAGTGGCATGTTTCAGCTCTTCAGCTGCTACACAGTTTACCTGTCCATTAGGGCTGCAGCTATCGATTAATTTAGTAATAGAGTATTCTACAGATTATTCCATCGATTAATCGAATAATCGGATAAGAAATACTTTTGCTTTATTAAAGAGCAATAGTAAATATACAAGAGAAAATAAGACCGGTCTCTGAAAATTAACTCATTGATTTCCTTTTTAGAAAAATCTACATTTGTATTGCTTAAATTGCATACAATATTATCTGTCAAAACTAAACCCATTTAGTGCATTAAGTACCATATTACATTCTGGGTTTCAAAGAAAACATTCTCTGAAATGCAAGAACAAATACAAATTATAATTTCTAATTACTTTAAAAAAAAGGTATACATACAATCTAAAACGGCATTGATTAAAATAATAATAACAATAATACATAAACATTGCCTTTTAAGTTCTGCAACTGAACTTTCAGAACTACAAGTTTCAACCTAACTACAGCTCAGGCATAACATAAGCCTTTATTGTCTTCTTGGAAGGCTTTGTGGCATTTGTAGGAGGCAAAAACGAGTGGACAGGAAGGTTGGAACAAGAGTCCACGCATACCATTTCATCATACATTTTTCTTCTGAGTGCTTTTACAAAGCCAACATGTAATGAACGTTATTCATGAAAACACATCACTTCAAATGTCTCACTACAGCAGGCGCTGCAGCGCATACATTTCTCTCGCAACATACTTTTAACTAAAATCCATTGCCTGTTGACAAGACAAGTTTCTTCAAAAAACGGTATTTATTATATTACATCAATCAGTATATTTCCAAGCAATATGGCAGAAACTGAACTAATCAATCAATTCTGCAGGGCTAAAACAAATAGTGAAAACTGTTACACACTAATTCTCACATGATCTACTATTGCTACCATTAAGTAATACATTCAAACTCATGCTTCACTTGTTTTTTATTTCATCCACACACCAACAAACTTGTATTAACTTGTTGATATAGTAATTTATACACATATTACCAGCATTAATGGCCTCACAGTGTCCTATAGCAGTGGCATGTTTCAGCTCTTCAGCTCCTACAAACACATTGTCTGTCTGTCTGTCTGCCCATCCTTAACAAACTGGACGTATGTCCCCTCCAGGTCTCTGACGCTGACATCCGTTGCAGCTTCAGCCAGGATGCTAATGAACCTTTATGTCGCTGTAGCTCCCAGGTGTTATTACAAATTACTTCAATGAATCTGGAATAATATGAACACAAAACGTTCACGTAACGATATTGCATACTCAGCCGTATTATTTACTGTCCCCTCCCCACAGACATCAGACTTGTGTTAGCTAGCTAGCTGTTAGCTAGATGTGGGGAGGGGATAGCTAACTGTTAGCCAGCTAACGTTAACATTAGCTTTGGCAAATAATAAATTCCTTTGATTGATGTTCAGGCAGATCTAGTTTGGCTCATTTTCTGTAAAGTCCTTTGAGACAGACATGCTTGTGATAAAGGGCTATATAAATAAATGAACTTGAACATTACTAAGTAGATTAAAGTCACTCACCTTCGGCATTCGGCAAGCTTGATCGGACTTGTAATTCCCCCCGATGTCCACTCCATTTATCTCTTCAGATCCAGCAGTGCCGGGTATCAGGTAAAAGGCTTTGAGACATGATAAGCTGTGCTAATTATTATTGGGCTATTGTGGCTAGTTCGGTTTTACAATAGACACACTGTACAGAGATTTTGTTTCAGCTTGAAATTATCCCAAACTTTGGACACTGTCGTTTTCTCTGGCCTGTCTCTTCTCTTCGCCCCTCGCTATTTTCTCTCTCTTCTTCCATTTAGCAATCTGCGCAACCAAATCAAGTCTTCTTCATGTGTCCACAGCATAAGCGCGTTGTGCAACAGTAATCAGCATCCGTGCAAAACACAGTGCGCTGTATATAGTTCCATGGATTAAGACACAAATAATTTGCATCGATCATTTTTAGTAATAGAGTTTCTATGCTATGGCTACATGTAGCCATAGCTTTTACTGAATTGGACCAATGGCCTCCTTCCTTCCATCCTGCCTGCCTTTCTTCCCTTCTTTATTTCCTTATACCCGTCCCTC
The DNA here is from genome assembly GCA_900312575.1 of Acanthochaenus luetkenii. Classification (NCBI taxonomy): domain Eukaryota; kingdom Metazoa; phylum Chordata; class Actinopteri; order Beryciformes; family Stephanoberycidae; genus Acanthochaenus; species Acanthochaenus luetkenii. The sequence goes on along the minus strand of OMOT01088189.1, from coordinate 8,292 downwards.
CTTCCTCCTTTCTAATTAGTCATCAACCTCCTTCATCTGAATAACATAGTTGACATTTGGCATTAGGGGGTGAGGAAGGGAAAGCGTACAGTAGGAGCTTCTCTGGTTTCTTTTGAATTAGTTGGAATGAGCCCAACCTGTCGTTCAGTGGTGAGTCCTCTTATGAATCAATGGCCTCTGAGCCTTGCTAATCTCTTGAATTGATTGGTTGCCTCATTGATCATTACCCCAGCATTAGCCAATCAAACATCCATCAAGTAAACAAACACACCAAATAAAGACATCCCGGGAAGTTTGGAGGAGACAGGAGTGATATCTAACTGAAATCCCCCTTGGAAGAGAATATCAAATCATAAGAGAGCTTAATATTTCACTGACTTGATTAAATATGCATTGTAGCACAGAATGGAGGGAAAATGCAATGATTGGGATACATTATGTATGAGAAGGTCCGCTGGTGAAAATGACACTGCACTGTTGAATAATCGCCATTTCACTATCACCACAGCACAACAAGATTTTATTACTACGCATCACTCAATTCATTTAGAAACTGCATACAGTTTGCATTAATGTATTGGGAGCCTAACTTGTGCGTGCCGAGCATACAATGCTCACCAATGAGCTAAAACAATGACTTGGCTGTGTCCCATGCCTCTCTCACTTGATGTACAGTATCATTGTGGGTTAGCCTCAGAAGAACAAAAATGGCTGTCATCACATATGGCTTTGTTGAGACGGGTTGTCTCTGTCCTGAAAAAGAGGGGGCGAGATAGAGAGAGATATATATATATATCAGTGCACATGAAATGGCTCCACTTTGACCAGCTAGTGTAAAGATTGAGTATGGTCTCTATAAGCAACTATGAATTTTGTCTATTTTAATTTGGAACGATTAAATGTTTACCACTCCATTATTTTTTTGCCAATAGGTCACAAGGGACTAAGTGCATGGAAATAGTTGCTTCCTGAATTTATATCATTCAGTCCAGTTCACAGTTAAGGAAATCAGAAATACTTAAATCACATAATTCATGTACAGGAATTGGTGACATTGGTGCAGACATGTTGACAACTTGCACAGCACACAGCACACCCTGACACAAATGGCACATAGTATGGGTGTCACGACACACATGGTGTTCAACGCTTGCCCCACCTCTTCCAATATATTGATATTTGCATGTTTGGACAGGAATAAAAAAAGTAAACCATGAGGCTGCCTTTGATGGGCATTATCTCCAGTGTATTCAGCTGGCAAGTTTGCTTTGTGCATCATTTGATATGGACTTGTAGGCCTTGTTAACTGCTTAACTCTGACCGGCAACTGCTCTAGGCCCAAACAAAAACCTTCACCAAGGCAATGAGCACAGAGGAATGTAATTTGATGTCTATCTTGGGCATGTCTCTTTAAAAGGGCCAGTTTCCTAAAATGCACTATTCTATGTTTTACAAGGGTGACTCCTTGCTGCCTGATTTAAATTCTGCATCACCCCCAGACCCAGATAAAAGAGCTCACTGTCTGGGGTTCCTGGAGATATCCCAGCCTCCTAGTCGTCAACTACAAACGACTGTGAGAGGGCTGGCAAGGTGACATTTCCCCTTGACTCAAGAAAACCTATACTTCCGTGTTGCTGCTATTTTCTGTAGGTATGATTATATGGTGTGTCACTATCTGAACACACAGTTAGATGCACTGTACAAACACTGCAATGTGCTATGTAGGGCACACTGGACAGAGTGGCTTCTGACACATCTCAGAATCATTCACACTGCCTCTTGAAAGGCATGAATGTGAATTAATGAATTTGTGGGATATGTACAGTATGTGTGCTGAGCCTGAAAGATTTTGGGGATTAAAATGTTCCACTGCAAATAAACATTTTAATAACCACAAGAGCTCCATGGCAACATATAAAGAACTGAGTGCAAAAATGCTTTGGCAAATAATAAATAGATGATCTTAAACACAATACAAAAAGGTTTGGCTTGTAGCCACCTTCCTCAATATCATTCTGGGGCAGTTTGTTTCTAGCTTGGTCCCAGCACTCCGAAGCGCCAGCATTTATATTCATTACGCATAACCAAGTGTTTGTTTTCGCTCATTAACCACGCCTTTTTTATTATAATTTTTTGGTGCAGTGTAGGTTTGGCAGTATCCTCTCTGGAGGAGGGCAGTCACAATGTGTGGATGTTCCGGTATTTTTATTGGATTATTCAATTTGACGGCATAATCAAGTTCAGAGGAAGAAACTCCAGAAGCAATGGCACATGAAGATGTAAACAATCTTGCGAAAGAAGCCACTATTTAAAAGTTGAATATACCTGCTCTAAAAACTGAGCACAAGGCACCCCACTAGTAGCCCCAGTAATGCATGAAGATATGAGTAGGGATAGACCTATTCTTGGCCGTGTCTCTCCTCATAGCACTCATGGAGGACCAAGTAAAGGAGGTGAGCAAGCTTGGAATAACGACACTGCAAAAGTCAGTCAAGAGGACAATATTTTGAATGGACAGTGTTCACTTTTGTTCGGGAGCCCTGAAGCCTGGCTGCTAAAAGATGGTGGAGGAAGAAGTTACATTTCAAGTACAGGAACAGTGGTATCTCCGTAGATGAGTTCCACGATACATATAAATGGTAAATGCATATTTTAATGTTAATGTGCTGTGATGTTAAAGAAACGACAAACCTTTTTGAGGCAATTCAATGAGGTTAAATTTGTCTAGCTTTTGATAGGGGCTGAAAATTGGACAAATTCAATCCATGAGAGTAATTTAGTATTATCAGATCACCGCTCATGAACCCGGTTCTATATTCACTTCAGAGAAAGCAACTCAACGAACGTTTCCTCCAGACCTACAGTATGTAACGACAAAAATGTCAAATAAAATTGCCGTAGTTAACGAGCAAAAACGCACAAGCAAAACTGAGGAAGGACAAATATAAGTGCTGCCGCCAAGAAAGGATGCTTCAACCTGGCTTTGTGTGTGTCAAAGACTAAAGAGGAAGTAACAATCAGATTATCACTTTTAGTCTATGCAGTATGTAAAATGGAGTTTGACTGATTTTGTTTGTCTTGTACTTGATTCTGTTTCTGTGTTTGTCTTTTACTATTCTGTCATTTCCTCTGATTGATGTTCAGGTAGATCTAGTTGGCTCATTTTCTGTAAAGTCCTTTGAGACAGACATGCTTGTGATAAAGGGCTATATAAATAAATGAACTTGAACTTGACTGTACAATAACCATCGAGAGACTACAAAGGGCTCTGCTCTGGGTTTCTGAGATTAGTTGCTTCTGACCGCAACTTGCTTCTTTTTTGTACCCACTCTTTTTGTGTGTGTGTGTGTGCGATTACGATTGATCTGTGTCATTGCAATTAATCTATGCATTTGATGTCAAACGGTCAAAATATTTAAGACACTAGAGGGCAAAGGAAATATCTGGGCCCTGTCAGAAGACGCTGGATTATTGATTGTCTTCACTGATGCCAAATTGCCGTGTGTGCATGTGTGTGTCTTCACCCACGTCCAAATGATGAAATTAAAATACAAAAAAGATCAAGCCAAGGACAATATTTGGATGCTATTTAGATGACAGGAAAATATTGGACTGGACTGGAATGTCTTTTATGTTGTCACTTTGGTAGTCAATAATTTATTGTTCTTACTCCCACACAGACAAAGCAACCACACTGTATTTGTCCATCTCTCTATCCAAAACTAATCAACACTCTCCAACAAATGCTGGCAATCAGAAATCTAATCTCAAGTAAAATGTCCATATTGGTCTCTAAACCTAGCCTACTATATGTGAACGGCAAGGTTGGACGTATTACAGTATTATCGTACACATAGAACTAAGGTTATCTGAGGCTAGTATGTATACACAGACACACACACATGCACATTGAGACACAGGCTAAACACATCAACACTAAGACTCTAAATTGTGCTGTTGAGGTAAAGGACAGGAGTACAGAGGTGTGGGAAAGGTGTGGGGGGAATGAAGAGGGAGGTGAGGCGAGGTGAGCAGCACAAAGACAAGGTGGTGGAAAAGAGAGAGGTGTGTGAAGAGGGCGAGAACAAAAAGAAAGGTTCTAATGGCTGTAAAAAGCTGCCTCCCACTTTTTATTTTCTTTCTTGCTCTCTTCCCAAAATGGAAGTGCTGAACCGTAAAATGCTGCAGCGGTCACCTCTCACCTTGCCTTGTCTCTGACGCAGACCGGGCTGCGACAATACAACGCTGCTAGTAACCCTTACCATTTACTGTGGAGTTCTGGTTACCGACGCCTGCTGCTGTCAGCTCACTGGAGGCACACAAAAAGAGGCAGAGAGAAAATGACATTAGACAATAGGAGTGTCACAAAGCAATTGTTGATGCAATATTTGTTTGTTTTCTTCCTTTGATGCCAGTGGAAAGACCTTCAAATACCCACATGTGTTATAGGGCTTGGATAGGCATTACAATTTCCCTGATAATAGCAAACAGAACGTACTATTTTAGTCTTTTTTGACATGAAAGATACTGCTGGAAAACAGAACTAAGCTTTTATAAAAACATAATCAAATGTTCAATTGCCTCCCAGACACTAACCAGTAGTAATAGTCAAAAAAAAAGTCAAATAAATAAATGTTAATTTTGCTACTCTCTATTGCCGTTTGGTATTACATAGTGGTGATTGAACCTATACTCAAAGCTTTTACATTTTCTGTTCTAAACACCGGGTGTCTGGTAGGTATTTTCTGGGGGAAATCATTTGGCACACAGGAAGTGATGCATTTGGAATAAATAGAAGAACTGGGTAGCTAGCATGAGCAGTGATATCCACCATGGCTGAAAAGACAAAGAAAATAGCGCCACCTACAGAAACTTAATCAACAAAAAATCTAAATAAAAACACGTCACAGTACTGGACACACTGCTTGATTGACAAGTGATCTCTGGGAAGTGCAGTGCAAAAAAAAAACAATTACAGCTTTGCACCAAAGATGACACCAAAAACTAAAAAAGCTAAATGAGGATCTCACAGATTAGCACTTTAATGTATTTGTAACAGCATGCAGTCAGTGTAAAGCGCACTCTATATTATTACAGAACTGGCCTAAGTTGGTTGATGTGGCATTGTGTTCAGTGGTCAGTACATGGTCAGGTTAGGACGGGGCCAATTGGGGGCATTGGCAGTCATGCTGTTAGGGTGACAGGTCATTCTAAGGGCCACGCCTCTGTAGAAATGAGGTGGAGACTTGAGACAAAAGTACAAAGTTTGATAATAGGAAATATGCACACACAAAAAATTCTATGCTATAACACATTGGTGCTTGAACCCCACCTCTTAAAATGTGGACTGTAGTTGCTCTGCTGAAGATAAACCAACTAGCATATCATGTCAACACAGAGCATGTTTTGGAATAATCTACTGAGAAGTGAATCTTCTCTTTTCCTCCCCTTTCCTTCTCTCACACATCCCTCTCTCTTGTCCTTTCCACCTCATCACTCTCCTCTTTCTCCTCTCCTCCCCTCATCACCTCTGCTCTATCTTTCCTGCTTCCCCACCCCCTTCTCTCTGTCAACATCCTCCTCCTAAGAGCTGCATGGAGGGGGGGTTCCTTGTTATTGCTGTGCTTTATGTGCCTCCATGCAGCGCAGGGACCATGTTTACTTGTTTAGTATGTCAAGAAATGAAAAGGACAACTGCCATCTATTGTATCTCTAAGTGATGACATCAAAGCAGACCTGTGTGACACTATCCCATACCTCATATGCATTATTCATAGAAACATCGTCATTCCCATCCTAGATTAATCCAGAGTACTTAAGAAGCAAAAATGAAGCCTTCTCTTTCGTTTCGGGACTCCAGCTGTCTCGCAGCCGGAGAACTGAACGTATATCCAAAAGGATCTGTTTTTTTCCCCTCCCTCGTTTCATTCACTCATTTACCTTTCTGTTGTGTCTCTCCCTCTTCTGGTTCAACTAGGCAATGGTGCCATGTAAGTTTAAAGAGCTTGGTTAAATATTAATAGTGGGCTTCATCGACTCAGTCAAATCTTTCCTCCTTCTGCCACAACAAGGCCACAACAAGGCATATTTCCTCACTAAAAGTTGTTTGAAGCTAACAGAGGAATAGGCCCCTCAGGCAACTACTGTTCACCACGCAAGGCCAGCTTTATAACTATTCGTAAGTTATATACAGCAAAAATCCAAAACAGGGCTCCTGCAGGTTTCAACAAGTTAAATTTAAGACAATTTAGGACTTTTTAAGACCTTTTTATGACCACTTTGAATCAAAATGTAATACCTATTTCACCAGTATGGCCGTGAAATATATAGAAATTTGACTGTATATATGCAGTATAAAAAAAACATAAGTATATTGTTATATATATTGTCATGTTCTTCATACATTCTTAGTATGTTCTGCTGTTATTTTACACACACCATAAACTATTTTCCCCCTAGTTTAAAAAGGCCAGTTTTACATTCTACCTAACAGGTAGTACCAATTATTGGTTGCATATGTTTAAATCACCCCCATTTGCTATATACTTGTTTATATTCTATTTTTGTGTTTTTATTCTTTTTTTGTTGTTGATTCTTGCTGCTGCAATGAGCCAATTTCCCTACAGGGACCATTCAAGTTGAATCGTATTTTACCTTATGAACAGCAATGAGCTCAATATAAGCTACTTCAGAACACTGATCCAATCTCAGCTATTGAATGACCGAGTAGACAGTTGTTTTCTCAAAGTCAAAACAGGGCCTGACTCACTTCTCAAACATGATGTGATTTATTTCACAGGTTACATTAAATTGAAGAACTACTGGTCAAACAGCCAGTGCCTGCCATCTAAGCAGCTTCTATTTCAGTGCAACAACCAGTGGTGTTGAGCTACAGTACTTAGCGTCCAAAACACCTCCACTTTTAGGGTTGACGTAGGCCCAAACATCACCCCTGATGTTGTTATGGTAGCTACTGCAGCAGACTAAGGCTCACTGGCTAACGCTACATTGGACACTTGATGCTCTCTTAATGAACGAGGCGATGCCATATTTGGCAACATAGGCGGTTTTATTTTCACTACAGGTAAACGACTTTGCATATTCAGAATCAGGGGACATGGACAAAGACGCTACGTATGTCAACATTCAAATTGAATGAATGGTGCCTGCTCACCGTGTGAAGAACCCACAGTGTTTCTGGCGGTGACACAAAATTGCTCAATGCCGACTGTTGAGAAGTTGCGAGCGAGTCAGACTAAGTTTCGGGTGTGCTACGTCCAAACAATATAGCCCCTCTGGTTAACGCTACGTACCGTTGGTGCTTTTCAGATTTATGTCAACTGTGGGATTAAACGGCTTTCACCCCCATGGACCCCAACATTAAAATATTTTGGCATAAATTGCACATTGCTTCGTGGCGGTCTCCTACCGGCGCCAACCACCTCCGAAACGTATCTTCCTCCAACCATTTGTCATTGAACTTGCATTTCCCCATCTTGGCTCATTCCTTAGCTTGTTAACTAGCTAACAACCGTGACTGACGACAATGCTAATAACCTTGACCCTCTTTGATGACACGCAGCCAGACGCCAACGTAAACGTACCGTAAATATTCTATTAATTGCAGAGTCTCTCATTGTCTAATACTACATTATCGTTTATATCGCTATTGTCGCAAAAAAGGCAGCAGACCTGCTTTACGTCAGTATTTTACGTTATTCCCGACCCCGCTTTACGTTCTCTACACATGGACAGTGAAAACATACAAACACGGAGGAACGCGCGCGACATGGAAATAAACTCCCTGCAAGATTCTGACACAGAACAGACATCCACCCAACCAAGACAAGATGACGAACTTTATAATATTTTGTAACGCACTCCGTACGATAAAACGTCATGAAGACATCAATAAATCACGAGTGCCATCACGGCGCAAAGACATGGTCCCGGACGATATTCACCGTTGCGAGGACGGGCTTCAGAGAACTGGTTACCACACGTATATGGAGATTACAGAGCCAAAGTAGAAGAGGAGCTTTGCAGTGTGTCATATTATGCTGCAACGTGTGTGGACGAGCCGAACAACACAGATGTACATGCGCTTGACAATACACTTCATCAAAGAAGACTGGACACTGTAGTCCAGGGGTGCTCACACTTTTTCAGCATGCGAGCTACTTATAAAATGACCAAGTCAAAATGATCTACCTACTAAAAAAATGCAAAACATATATTTATTTATATGCCGTTTGCGCATGCGCAGTGACCTCAGTGCAAGGTTTCCGTAGG
>OMOT01088181.1:0-12637 GCA_900312575.1 Acanthochaenus luetkenii | reverse complement strand
TCGAGCTGCACAGTGCTGGGCTGAGCACAGGTCCCACTAGAGGACGTCGGGCCCTCATGCTACCCTCATGGAGTCTGTTTCTGACAGTTTGGTCAGAAACATGCACACCAGTAGCCCGCTGGAGGTAATTTTGTAGGGCTCTGGCAGTGCTCCTCCTGTTCCTCCTCGCACAAAGGAGCAGATACCGGTCCTGCTGCTGGGTTGTTGCCCTTCTACGGCCCTGTCCAGCTCTCCTCGTGTAATGGCCCGTCTCCCGGTATCTCCTCCACGCTCTTGAGACCTTCTTGTGACGGCACGTATGGATGTGCCATCCTGGGGGAGCTGTTGTCAATTTCATTAGCACCAAAGCAGGTGAAATTGATTAACAATCGTTTAAGCTTCATAACTGGACAGATCGATATCCCAGAAGTTTAATTGACTTGGTGTTATACTGTGATGATTAAGTGTTCCCTTAATTCGTTTGATCTGTATATTTAATGTTGGCGCAGGTAGCTGGTATTTTTTGTGTATGTGTTTTTATCAGACCATCTCATAGCAAATGCCGGTACAGTCGGTGTGTATAAAATTAAACCGGTGTGAGATTACAGACCGGATGACACCGGTAAAACCCGATACCGGCCCAACCCTAGTGTGCACACATCTTGTAGCCTTTTATAGCTTAGCTCTAACTTGTTTGTGCTTAGCTAACATTGACTGACAATTACCAAACAATTACCTCTCAAATTATCTAGTGCAGCATTAATACTTTCTAGTGTAGTAATTTTTAGCTGTGTTAGGTTTAATACCCATCTGTTCTGTTTTCTGCCATAACAGCCCAATTTCCCCATGAGGCTTATTAGTTTCATCTTATTTTATGCCAGTTGGGATTGCATTCATCCTGTGCATAGACACTAATCTCTGAACTGTGCTTCAGCATTATCTTGTATTGATGCTGATGGGGTAGTGATTGATGCACTTTCTGTCCTCCCTTGCAGGCGTACAGAGTCCTGGAGCAGCCGGATCGGCAGAAGGACCTGACCAAGGAGGATTTCATGGAGCCCCACAGGGCCTGGTGCTGCTCCAACGTCCCAGAGAAAGCCCTGTGCGGGGTCAGCCGGGTCTGGGTCTTCAGCTTGGCCAGACGACACGCCATCGCCACCCGCATGCTAGACACTGTCAGGTACAATAGGATTCATTACTTGTACAGTGATAGCAGTGTGTCCAGTGGAATCCAATGGTAAACAGGGACAATATGCCAGTCTTTGCACTGCACTCATGTTAACTCTTTATCCGAGTGTTGAGCAGTTTTACACATCTCAGTTAAAGTGTTACTGTTTATAAACACTGTTACTAACACACTGCTATTTGTGAGTTTTCGTCATGGTTGTTGTTGTAAACTATCTGCATACTCACTGTGAAACCCTGCCTTCTCTTAATTGTGATTGGTTGGCTCACAAATTAAGCAGTCAATGTCAGGAGAACTCTATAAAGTTGAACTGTTCTCAACTTTAAAAAGCTCTCCACTAGTGTGGAATAGTCACCAAACGTGTCAGATTATGCCAGGTATCAAGCCCACCAGATCAGTCTGTTGTAGTAAAATGCCATTTGGAGATGCAACATTTTGCCTTCTAGGGATGTGCATTTGACCTGATGTCCCTGTTAGAGTACTCTCATGAAATCAGTTATGAGTACTCTGTAACGGCCCCATTTCCGGGTCCGTTAAAAATGTAATTGCTACTCTAAATTATTGACGACAGAACATTTTTAAAAGACTGTGGTGTCCTATTTAAGAAAATGTTTCTAAAAGATGGAGACTTGATGCTACCAAAACAACACTCAAATGTATTTTGTCCAAACAATGTCTCATAGGCAATAATCAAAATATTAAGTTGCAAAATAAAAGCCCTAAAGGGATTATCCGCTCACTCCATGTCGGGGTATCTTATGAAACTAGGCTCTACCAAACATAAAATAGCCAGAGCTGACTCATGTCAGCCCCACAGCAAATACGCAGCCAACCTTCACATTTTATGGTCAACCTGGCAAATGTGTTTATGTCTCATTATTTCATCAATTTCCATTGCAATTGTCATCAAAAGCAACTAATGTTTACTTGTGCTTTCAAAAACCCTTTCCTTCCACGAAGCTCAGAGGAAGCACATCTTCGGTTACCATTTTAGCGATTAGCTGGGTAACCTGCTTCGCTCTAGCAGCTCACAGCAGCGCCGGACATTGCTGGTAAATCAAGTGATGAACTGGTATGCGTATACATATGATAGGTACATTTTATGTTGCATATCTTACACTGCATGGTTGATCCATCAGTTTCCTAAAAATATTTCCACACCTCACTCCGCTTGGTAGTCACCATTGTAGTTTGCGAGTGGCGTTGCGTAACTATTGTACATTTAAAAAATCATAAACATGTAATTAAACTTTAATCTGTCAAATTTATTTAACATTTATCAGGGCATTTTGGTCACATATGCTCCCGAAATGTTATCTGTGCAACCTCAAAATATAATTGGGAGCATTTGTGCGATTGCAAATAATAGTTCTGGTGCGACAATTTTATTTACCGTAATTTCCGCACTATTGAGCTCACCTGAATATAAGCCGCACCAACTAAATAAATAAAAACCCACAACTTTGTACATAAATAGGCCGCACCTGTCTATAAGCCGCAGGTGTCCAGGTGTTGTAACATGAGATATTTACGCTTTTTTCCAAACAGTGTCGGAATTGAACCGCCTCAGAATGGCTTCATCACACACAGTGCCTGTAACACGGCAGTAAAACAGTAAGACAGCTTACCAGAAAAGTCATTCATTGCTATCTTAATCTTCCTCCTGCGCACTAAAACCATTAAAGTCGTGTTCTTCAGTGTCTTAATTTAAGAGCCTCAGAATGGCTTCATCACACACTTTTTCAGTCTCTTTCGTTGTCGCTCTCAATGTCACTGTCGTCTCTAGGCGCACTTGTGCTGTCCTCTTCATCACGTAGCAGTCCAGCCTTTCGAAACCCGTTGGTGATGGTGGATTTTTTCACACTGCTCCACGCTGTCAGGATCCACTGGCAGACTTGCGCAAATGTTCATTTTCATCTTCGCATGCAGCCAGTTTTGGTGAATGATTTCTCGCCAGTCAGTTCTTCACGCTGCCGTCTCCAATGTCTCACCATCGATTCATTGATGCCAAGCTTACGTGCAGCAGCTCTATTTCCTACTTCGACAGCTAGATCGATTGCCTTTAACTTAAAATCTGCATCATACGCATTTCTTCGTGTGTTTTCCATAATGGGGGTGTGTGCACGATGTGCAAAATGTCTGTTCAAAACAATCAAACTACGGTAGCATCTTCCTCTGCGTATCTCTTCCACCTGTCTGTCTCGCTCTTGCGCTTCCTGCTAGAGCGCCCCCTGGTGGCCGTTAGCCCGTAAAACTTTATAGATTAGCCGCATCATTGTATAGGCCGCAGGGTTCATAGCGTGTGAAAAAAGTAGTGGCTTATTGTCTGGAAATTACGGTATGTATTTTTTCAGTCGAACGTCCCTTTCTCTGTATATTCGCTAGTTCGTACACTCCATGTGCCTTGTGAGACGCCTCTTTTATTGGGCTTGAATGGCAGGCATTATATCGGGTGTCGGCAATAAAGATTGGAACCTTGCACATAGTAGTTTCGGGGGGTGTGTAGTGAACAATAATAGATATTCTAGCATCCTAGGCAGTCTAGATAACTTATTTTTTGCAGGAAAGATTACTCAGACGGGGCGGGAAGTCTGCATGGGTTTGTTTATTGAATGAATGAGCCATATAGTTCAGTTTACATTCCCATGTGTGATATCTCGTATCTGTTAGCATCATACAAATAGTAACCGGTAATTCTAAGAGTAGATCTAAACATTCCTATAAGGGTTCTCAGGAATGGAGATTCCAGGCTTACTGGACTTCTTTGTGGTAGATACTTAATGGGGTACTACACATATTTAATTGTCAGGTAGTGGCTGAATTGGAATAATAAGTATATAATGAAGTGTTGAATAATATTGTGGCTGATTATGGATGAGTCTTTGGATAGTGGCTATCTGGGGTAAAGCCTATTTAAACCTGCTCTACCATTCATTGAGAAGTTTTCTCCCTCTTGGGAGTTAAAGGGAAGTCAGTCTCTGTTACTTCTGTCAGAGACTGGCGTCATCATGTCAGCCCAATTACATTTATTTTCTTTTTCTTTTGTGAGTTAAGTCTATTGTCCTGTCTGACTATGCTTTGCTGCGGTTCCAAATAAATTCCTTAATACATAAGCTCTTACAAGAACTTCTGGTCTCCGCCTGATCTCTTATTGGCCCCAATGCCCAGCACCAGTATGAAATTTGGTGGGCCTATCATTTTTTATGGCTACTTTCACCGTTTTATGTTACTTGTAAACCGTATTGTTATAATGTAGTTTGTTAATCAATAAAAATATATATTACATATATTAATAATAATACATTTTTTTCACAGCTCTGGAGTAGAAGAAGCGTTACCCACCGTGCCATCTTGTTCAAATTCTGTGGTCGCGTGTTTTAACCGCAGATGCTTGTTCATTGAGCCGGTACTCCCCCTTTCAGTCTTAAAGCACACCATCATGTTCCATCGTGTTGTTTTGTAAAATACTTCCAGGCTTTAGCTTTTCCGCCGCACCGCTCATTTTGCTGCTTCTACGTCCTCCACTGTGTGGCATAGAATTTGAATTGGATGGAACGCCATTTTAAGGGTTAGTTGTTATAGTGACAGCGGAAGTCTGGGCAGTAAAGCTGTAAAGTGTATCACACTGGCTAAACTAAAAAGGGTAGTTTTGTAACATTACTAGATTATCTATAATGACAAATTCTATGTGTAGGAGTCTGCTGTGCAAGTCCGCCTACAGGATTGGTTCTCCCTGATGGCTCTCACTAATCACCTGTATTGATTTTTTGTAAGTTTAATCCATCCTAAACAGTTTCATTTTCGTGTACACATTACACGTGTACACACCCCCATCCTTAATATATATATAAATCCTTTTTTTTTTTTTTTGTGTGGCCATTTTCGAATACTATGGTCTTGAACGAGTACTCCCCCGACCATCCCTACTTTATAAAGCGTCCATATTTGATTTTCGACGTACTTGGGGTGGGAAACCTAAAGTATCCTACAGGAAAGCAGATGGAAATGGAGGCATACTCAACTGGGGCCTCACTTATCAAGCATATTAGAATAGGAGTACTGATCTAGGATTAGTGGGTAAGTCACATGACCTTATAATGTTCGCTGTGACTTGAAAGCCAATCTGGTCCCAGATCAGCACTCCTATTTTAAGATGCTTGATAAGTGAGGCCCCTGGTCTTTGGACCCAAACAAATTGGATGAAGAGCTGTAGGCCAAATTACACGAGGTCAAAATCAAAGGAATTAGACTGCATGAACATCCATGATGTTGACGATAAGACCTGCTCACAGCAGTGGTTCACGCATCCATATTAGCTAATGTTAGCGGTCAACTACTTTTATATTGTTATATTTTTAAAAACCAGTTGAGCTTGCCCGTTTCCTTCTGCTTCCTAGTCTTCCGAGTAGGGTTTCTGCTTTACGAAGTCACTCATCATTAGCAGAGAGCTGCTGAAACACTAATTACTCAGATTAAGAATGTCATTATTTACAGTTTGCTTTGACGACGTAGGGAAATTAGCACTTTTTTGTGTGTGTATATATATATAACATGGAAGTGTGTGGAATACAGGAGTAAGTCCCCTCCTCCAAATTAACTGAATTCTCCGTGTTTTCTAGGAGCACCTTCATGTACGGCAGTCATCTGACCAAGGAGGAAATCGCCTTCTCTGACCCAACGCCTGACGGCAAACTGTTTGCCACCAAGTACTGCAACACACCAACCTTCCTCGTCTACAATTTCATTGCATGAAGGAAACGAGCTGACATTAATGTTGCGATTGAGGTTTGAACTGTATTTGACAACTAAAAGTGGATTAGCAATATTATAATGATGCAATAATTGGCTGATTCAACCATCTAATTTATTGCATTCTAGGAATAAGAAATTATCGAACTGCAATAGTTGGATTCTCTTTTATATGAAAAGTGATAACTGTTCAAGACAAAGTAGTTCATACTTACTATTGACCAGGCCAGTCTTGTTTGTGTTGACAAATATTTACATCAGTTGTGAAGTGAGTTTGTTAAGGATAAAGTAGGTCTTGCATTGTTAAATGTTCATAATGCAGAACAGGTCTGGGGCCTCACTTATCAAGCATCTTAGAATAGGAGTGCTGATCTGGGACCAGATTGGCTTTCAAGTCACAGCGAACAGTATAAGGTCATGTGACTTACCCACTAATCATAGATCAGTACTCCTATTCTAAGATGCTTGATAAGTGAGGCCCCTGGTCTCACCCAGTATTTAGAATGACTCTGTACTGCCTAATTTACTCATTAAGTGTTGTATATCCAGTGCTTCCTGTTCAGATGTCTATATGTTGCTTGATGAGACCATATCTACAGCATCTGAAAATATTTCCCAGTTCTGAGTACACCCTCATTGGGGACTGTTTGGTTCATTTAGTCATGTACGCTAGTTAATTAGGTGCTTCTTTGACAAGATACTTTTTTAAAAACATTTTTCTTACTACCAGCTTCAGGTTTTTGGAAGGAAAATATTTTCCTAGACACTGACCTGTTGAAAAGTGGATGCCAACAATGTTGAAGTGTGTTCTGCCATGTAAATCATTTTAATAAACATTACTTTTGTTTTATAAACCTTTTTTTTTTTTTAAAGGTGCATAAAAGGATCAGGGGGTTGTAGTTGAGATTAGTAGTTAAGAGCACATATACGGTTTTTTGTTTCTTTAAAGGAATTAGGTATATTATCTATAATTGTAAAACTTACATTTGTTTCAAGCACTGAAATTAATTATGCAGAAATTGTGTAAATGTGCCGCTGTCCGCTGACACACTATAAAGACAATGCATCACCACTGCAGAGCATTATATTCACTGAAACTTTGCAATTAGAAGTCATTACACAAAAAACATTAGTCCTTTCCACCACAGTGTGCCAACACTATAGCAAATTTGAGTGCAGCATTCATTTTTTGTGTGTTTGCTTCAGCCCCGCACCCATCACTACAGTACAAGCACCCTACAAAAAGTATACATGGTTCTTGTCTAACAATGAGCCTCACTAATCAAGCAATATACAATGTAAAGTTTAGTAAATATAAAAAGGTGCTGATCATACAACGTAGTTTCCCTGTTAGACAAGAACTGCAATACCATCCACTAGTAGTTATATTACCGGTACTGACAACAATGTGGTCCACTATTAAAGAACAGGGCAGCCCTGGCTTTTAATCTACTGGTGCATCCTAATACACTGATCTACATTAAGAGCTCACTTTTAGTTAGGGAAGGTAAATAATCATACTGAGAAGTATTTCACACAATGTCTACAGGAATGTGTTGTAGATAGATACATACAAATACCCACAACGAACATCAAAAAGGAAAATGGATAATTAAAGCAAGCACATTCAGACAATACAAATTGTGAAACAGGAAAGGAAGACTATTCACATAAAGACCACATAAATAGGATAATAATGTGCTATTGCTAGTGACAGCAGAAAAATCTGTATGACTGCAGAACTTCTGTGGCTCATTTATTCTGCCAAGACAACTGATATTTTCATTGAAGTGTCGTTTCCATGTCTGGGCAGCAATAATTAAAGATCATGGCCAAGTTTCCAAGAACATTTCTATAGCCTTCAAGTCCTTAGTTGGGGTCATTTCCTCCTTTAAAATCAGTACAAGGTTTATTTATTTTTTTACTAAGAGGCAATGCAAGAAAAACGGAATGAAATATTGAATAAATCCCTCGACATGTAATTTAACACATTTTGTGAAAGACTGTAAAATGATGATTCGAAACAAACAAAGATACCCCAACACATGATTTACTTGCAGCTGTAAGAGCTCCAAAAGAAAAAACGTCCTTAAACTAGCTTGTGGAGAGCAAAGAGCTGCGTGTGAATCAGTCAATAACGATGACCTCACAAGGTGTTTTCTCCAGGGGGGCGTTGCTCTCCAGAGCATGGACGATCTGGGCGGCCGAGGGTCGCTTCTTGGGGTCTTCCTCTGTACAGAGACAGAAGAGCTCCGCCATCTTGCGGTAGGCATCGCCCAGAGCCTCATCGTCCAGCGCCGGCCTCGTCCCCAGCCTCTCGTAGTAGGCATCATCATCAAAGCTCTCCTCCACCGAATCATCTGATACACAGGAGTGAGATTCAGAGACACACTGACACTTAGGCTAGGTTCAGACTGGCAGCCCAAATCCGATTTTTGGCATATCCACATTGGAATCAGATTGCTTTTATCAAGTCTTAACAGCGAAAAAACACATGGAAACTGATTTCTGCTAATCAGATTTGAGCCACATTCATAGGTGGTTTGAAATGTGATTCAAATCGGATTTCTAAAGTTGTGTCTCAGTCTGGACGCTCTAGCCACTCAAATCGGATATCAAACTGTCCTTTACGTCACTCGCAACGCGACGCATAACGTTGCCCGGCGCATTCTGACCTTGGCAAGCCATCTGAGTGTCATCACAAGTCCCGAGGACTACATGTTCCCACCAGTCATTACTTTTTGAATACCACACCTCTCGCTGCAGTGATGCCTGCCGTGACTGCATATATCAGTCTCCTCGCTGATGTATTCATGTTGTAACAGTAACATTTATTGAGTGGAATAAATAGATTCAACTCGAGGGTCAATACTTTTGAGTTACAATATAAATGTATCGCAGAGACATGAGTGCATGGTGACTGAAATCCATAACAATCTACCACTATTGCACAATAGCATGATAGGATGCTGCATCACAAATAGGAGGCATAGCCCAAATCAATGTTATTGCAAGTACAAACTCACAACCAGTCATATTTACTCATACAACCACAGAGCTAGAAAAAATGCTGTGCAACACACACAAAAACATATATATAAATTATATATATTTATTACTTCTAACTATGAATGTTACTTATTCCTATTGAAGGCTTAGCTGATGAGGACTGCGATATATGGTTGGTTTGACTACCGTTGACAAAATGTACTTATTGTAAGTCGCTTTGGACAAAAGCGTCTACTAAATGCTGTAATGTAACTAACACAATCAGGATTCAACAGGATCGGATCCCCCACAGATCCCAGCCAAGCTGCTGGGACTAACCACACACATGAACGTACAGCCAGGCCACTAAATCTGAATATCAGATTACTCACAACAGCAGTAACAATCTAAAGCAATCAATCATCAATAGCGAGTAAAGATGCATACAAATCCATTAACCTTACCAGGGCTGCTCATCATCTGAAGACAGTCCATTCTCCTTTCTTTTTTTATAAAAAGTTCAATGACGCGGCCGTACAGTACATCAGTGTGCTTCAATTCCAATAAACGGGTCCTTCTCAATGGCTATGGAGGCCAGTGCTGACAGTCGAGCCTGCCCAGTCATACATTACATACATTACATTATTTAGCAGATGCCTTTATCCAAAGCGACTTACATGTCATACCGTTGGCGGAGGCAGCCATGCAAGGAACCAACCTGCTCAACGGGAGCAATTTGGGGTTTAGGTGTCTTGCTCAAGGACACTACGAAAAAACATTTTCCCCGGGAGGAGCTGGACTCGAACTGCTGACCATGCAGTTGAGGGGCGGGAACTCTACCTCCTGAGCTACTGCCGCCCAGTCATATTTCTTGAATACGTCTTAATGCGTTTTAGGGCTGAAAATGTCCGCTTGACCGAGGCAGTGGACACTGGAATCGTCATGTCAATGCGTAAAGCTGACGCATGCTTTTTCATACATCTTTCTGCTGAAGGAAAGCGAGGAGATTAGCAGGGCTTTTCCCTCCAAAATCAGCCATGGCATACATAACAGTGAGCTCTGTTTTAAGCTGGGGAAGGTCGAAGAGGGTCTGTGGCTCTGTGTTAGGCTGGAGAAGGCCACTTCTGGGAATGTTTTGAACTGTTGTGCATCGAGGAGAGAGAAATGCGATTTTCCCATGGTCTTTAAATCTGTTCCTTATCTGGCCAAGAATGTTGTCCAAAATATCACTGTGTAGTTTTTGGTACGTTTTTACGCAGATATCCTCCCGTGCTTGGTGCGCCTGTTTCGTGCACAGTAGACTGATACATTTAATCAAATCGCTCCCCTCTCCCTCTCAATAGTGTCACAAAACTCATCTTCTCTAGCTGGACAGAATTGTATATCCAGTGTCTTGTTCTGAAGTAATCCAAAAATTGCATGAAAAGTGGAAAGCAAAAAACAAAACTCAAAATTACCCAGATGCGCAATGTATCCGTCAACACTGCACAGAATCCTCATCTTATTCATAATGAGGTTCTAATATATGCTCAAACAGCTCCTTCTCAAAAGACGGTGCTGACCAATCTAGAACTATAAAGCCACCTTGTTGGTGCCACACAAGGTAGGCGCCGTTGGCAGATATAATCAAGACGCAGCGTGCACTCAGGGGATCTAGAAAAAATTGCAGCTAGACCATTGACATGCGAGAAACATATCTTACATTCCCTAAGCTTCGATGCCCCTTGGGTCAGTACTAAATTAAATCTATGTGCATAGCAATGTATAAATAAAGCCAGAGAAGCCTTCTCCTTAACTTTAGCTTGCACCCCGTTTAGTCCAGAGGCCATGACCGCAGCGCCATCATAGCACTGTCTGTGCCACAACTTAATCCAAGCATTCGTGTTCCTCCAGGAATCTGATAATGAGAGCAGCAATGTCATCTGCCTGCTTACCACTAGTGGCATTGTCAAATCTAACAAACCTTTCCTTGACACCAGAGTCTGTCGCATAACGGAACACTAGTGCCATCTGCGCTGCATTACTCACATCTGTAGTTTCATCCACCATAACTGCGACAACAGGTGCTTTATTGATCTCCTTTTTTATTTCCTCTCTAATGACATTATTTAAATCATTTTGAATTTTCCCTGAAGTCCCAGTTAACACTTTGTTGGTGGAAAGACGATCATGTAAATCTGTGTCATACTCGGCCAGAAAGGAAAGAAGCTCCACATAGTTGCCCCCATTTGTGGACTCCTTGCTTTCATCATGCCCCCTAAATGGGAGCTCTTGTTTTCTTCTTTTCAGTATTTCCCTATTTTTCATAACTTTCTCATTGTGCAGTTGTGCCGTTTCCCTTCGCATTTTTTCATTTAGTTATAGATCCACTCTGGTGTCCCCGAACGTTTTCAACAGCACTGTTGCTTGCAGGTGTCCTGCCGTGTTTTGGTGTCTAGTTGCTGCCTTGGTTAGGCAATGTAAAACCTGCGTGGCTTATTTTGACGCGTAGCATGCCTCTTTTACCTACTGTAAATTGCCCAGTAAAAATGTCCTCAGGTACAATTCCTGAGATTGTTGTTGGTTCTATTCCCGCCAGAGCCAACATTTCTTTGGACTTTTGTCATTTTGCTACGACAAGCAACAATTGAGACGTCAAGATCAGACCCCAAATCTTAACTCTGGTCCATTTGTAACTTTTCTTCGCTCTTGCAGCCATACTATATTGTTATTGTATATTGTTGTCAACGTCAAGCATGAGGCCTGGAACATTTCTGGTGTGATGACGAGGCATACTCTTATCTATCTTATCTATTAACCTTACAGATGTCCTATGCTAACAATTACTTGCATAGTGTCCTGAAAACGAATCCCGTCTGAATAGGGCATGTCATCAAGGGTTTGTTTGGTGAAATTCAAAGACTCAAAAGTGGCATGTTTTGGGATAAGACATGACATCAGTCAAAACTAGACATTGTAGAGGCCTCATTTTGTACTCATGATATTGTCAAGTCAAGAAATCCTAGTGAAATCATTAATTTGAAAACTGCTGCTCTATCAACTCAAATCTCTATCCCTGGGGTTTCCCCAAGTGTTGATCCTAGGGTGGAGAGGCAGGGCTCGAAATTAACTTTTTCCACTTGGTAGCACTGGTGCTCCCAACTTCAAAAGTTAGGAGCACCAGCCAAAATGTAAGGAGCACCAAAAACATATGTACCCAAAAAAAAAAATCATACAAAACAACATAACAGTACGGCTTACAAGTAACAAAAAACGGTGAAAGTCGCCTTAAAAACGCATGATAGGCCACAACTGGGGCTTTACGCAATATCCTGGGTCCAGGATTTCAAACTTGGTCTCCTGGCTCTGTCCCTCTTCCATCCATCTCTTCACTGAGATCGCGGCATCCAACGTCTCCAGAGGAGGATCCTCTACACTGCTTCAAATCAGATATTCAACCGTGTTGTGGTTTAATGCAGATCTGATGTCCGACTTGATGCGCTTCAGTGTGGAGAACCCCGTCTCACACTGCGCCGAGGACACAGGCAGGACCAACATGATCCTTACTAGATGAAGGATGTTCTGAAGCTAAAATAATTTAACTATCATTATCAGGGTAGAGGTTTTCAGTGGCAGCATAACAATACAGCCATTTCTTAATTAAATACAATCCAACTGTAACTGGTTGGTTTTTATAAGATATTTTGATTAATCATTTCCATGTTGTACCTTTCCAGTACTGCCTGAAAACAAGAA
>OMOT01088178.1:3625-18979 GCA_900312575.1 Acanthochaenus luetkenii | reverse complement strand
ACTTCTAGATGTGCTGAATTTTAGCTGGGACTTCATCAATAAAAGCATAATATCAAACCAGTCGTTTTCAATTGAGAGCCAAGAGCAGTTCAGTATTTTAAGCTTTCGCACCAGAGTCCAGAATTTATTTGGGCAAATTGAATCCACGACATCTCAGTTGGTGGAGATGGGACTCTCTTCAAGTTCAAGTTCATTAATTTATATAGCCCTTTATCACAAGCATGTCTCAAAGGACTTTACAGAAAATGAGACAAATTAGATCTAACTGAACAACAATCAATGGAATTACAGAATAGTATAAGACAAACAGGGAAACCGAACAAAGCACAAGACACACAATATACATGTTTAGAAAACCATAGCAAGCCTATTCTACAAAGCCTAAACTACCCGGCACCACCAGCCTTAGACCCTTGAGGCATGCAAGGAGAAAGTTCCAAGAAAACCTTATTAGGTGAAAAAAATAGAAGAAACCTTGGGTTTCTGAGGTGAAAGAGGAATCCCTCACCAGGAAGGCTGAGCGGGGAATAGGTGCCGGGACAAACAGTGGAATGTACAATAGCATAGGCAATGACAGTGACATAGGAAACAGATAAGGCAATAGAGGCAGACAGATGGTGTCCACAGAACCAGGGGCTGCGATCGCATAGTAACAGCATCAGGGATGGAACAATGGCCAGCAATAACAAACGTAGGTGAAAGGGCAACACCCATGTCCACTGCATGGTAGGAATACTGCGCCAGTGTCTGATAAAAGAGAAAACACAGTCTCTTCTCTGTTGCTGCCCCAGTTTGTGATTTAAGCCAATTAGACGGGTGTTCTACCTAAATATTGCCTAGTACAGCTTTAAAATTGCTACTAGTGATTTACACTTTGCACACACCATTTTATTGAGTGGTAGATTACAGTGGGTCAGTTCACAGCCCTAACAAATCGCAGCAAATCAATTGCACCATTAATAGATCAAATCTGGTCTTAGAAATGTGTGTAACAAAAAAATCTACATCAGTTCTTATTTGTAAAACCTGAACATTAGTTGAACAAACTCCCATAAAACAACAACATCTGGGTCAAGGACACCTAGGTCTTCTTTAGCACAGCTACAGTGTGGGGAATTTAAGCTCATTCATGTGTATTGAAATTCCTCAAGTACTCCTAATTTATACATGGCAATTTTGCATGCAGGTATACACACCATAATAAAAAATACTTGTTGATGAATAACATTTGTATGCAAGCATAGATTATTCCACCATTGTACTGATTGTAAGCCGCTATGGATAATAGCCTCAGCTAAATATTTAAAATGTAACTTTGAATACTCCACTGACTGAAATTAATTTCAGCCCTGCTTTTCCCTGTTAAGCTTAAAAAAGATTAGTTCCGACCATCCTGACACATCATAGGTCCTATTATCAGACACTATGGGGATGAATTATGGATACCAAACACATCTGATTCCAGCTGTTCAGATCTGTGCCAGATATAGTCAGAAAATCAATTTGTGTGTACTTAGCCATAATTTACCTTTGCCATAATTGCCTTACTTTGGTTAATGAATTATTGGGGAAATAGTCAAAAACAGTAATACATGACACACAATGTATTCATTTCTCATTTCTAGTCACAGAGACTTGAGTGATTTAGTACGCAAACACACTGAGGCATGAATAAAGTAAAAAGAAAGTAGTGTAAAATCCACTCAATTCAAAAATTCACATTATGCAATTCAAAGCATGTGCTATGTGATATCATATGGCATCATCCTTCTGTTAGAAATGTTCACTAACACTGATCAAACTGTCCAGAGGCACGAGGATAACATTTGACTGACAACATTCAGTGCTATTCCTTTAATACACTCTGTGCATTACATCCTCCAGCAGCTCTCACTGGATTTGCTCCGAACCTACATTTTTACCTCATCTAATCCAGTATACTACATCGGTTACTCTCAAAGTGGGGTCTCCTGAACACCCAGGGATCCTTGAGGGGGTCCCACAGCAACATGAGGAGTAGAGGGCTTTCAGGTGATGCAACGCATCCTCTGGTTGCCATATTGGAGGTCCTCAGCTCTTGGCAACAGCTGATTGTGTTTCTAAAAGTACAACTTGTCCGTCTCAACAGAACTGAATAGACACGGTTAATTTCTATGCTGTTTTTGATTGGGAATTTATCATTTCATCACATCCGATTGATCTTGTGTTTTGATGTCAGTATAGTATCTGTCTTGTTGTAAATACATCAGATTTATACACCAGCTAGAATATGTAGTAGAAGCTAGCGTTAGTAGTGGCTAGTAGTTACATGTTAACATTGACATTAGTTGCTTTGCTAAATTAGCCTGTAGCTAGCTCTTTCAGGTTAACTGAGCTGACTCAGAGTAACCTACATTTGAAAACAAATCTACCTTAGAAGACTATTCACTTTTACATATAACAATATGGAATTGACCTACACCCACAACAATCTCTTTTCGTTGTTCAGTTGTTATATATTTAGGCATTAATTGTGCACAGTCAATTCTACCTAGGACCTCCACAATGGCACCAGCTGTGGTTACAGGGAGATTTGTGACAACTGCAAAATAAGAATACTCACATATGGGACAAGCTCTTATGATAAGGGTGTTCGTAGTGTGTATATGTGCATCTATTTGGGGGCCCATAACATGAAAACGTTCGATAACTCCAAGATAACAAGATGTTCCCCTACCAAAACTACTCTCGTCTTCCAGACCCCTTTTGGTTCATGACCCTCCAGTTGAGAACCACCAATATATAAATCCCATCACAATACAGTACATAGACCTGCAATACGTGCTTCTCATCGCCTCTGTGGCTTTTACTTTAAATTCTACTCTTTAAGGCACTCACTGAAAGGCAGAAAGAAGTTAGTTTGGTGAAGAGTTTTTTGAAAATGGTAGACATATTGTTCTCAACATGAGATTACGAGTCAGACACATCTCAATATATATATATCCAGCCATCCATCCATTGTCTATACCCGCTTATTCCTATTTTAGGGTCACGGGGGGCTGGAGCCTATCCCAGCATGCATCGGGCGGAAGGCAGGGAAACACCCAGGACAGATCGCCAGTCCATCATAGGGATAACACACAGACAGACAAACACAGTCACACTCACATTCACACCTACGGGCAATTTAGAGTCTCCAATATTGTATGTAATTTACAATGAATAAACTATATTTGTAGAGAGATTGAGCTCTTACGTTAGCATAAACAACACAATCTGAAACTCTACTTTTTCAAATGGATTTAAAGAACAAAGCATGTGAGAGTAATGACAAAGCAAATATGGCAGTCCACTTTGAAAACCTGGTGACACACACTTTTGCTGTGAAGGGCTTTGATCTGAGAGTGAACAGCAGTACAAACACTGGAAACAACCTCAAAAAGTTAGATATTTAAACAGTTTTATAGTAGTACCATTTAATTATTCAATACATCATTGTCTGCTCCTCTCATTTCTGGTTTCGTTCATCACACATACAACTTCAATGACACTCTGAGCCTGGGAATTAACACACACTACCATTTTTTAAAAACATTACCAAATTTCCAGGAGAGAAATGCCCATAGAGAGCTTATGATACAAATTTTAATAAATAAAGCTATGATGCATCCATTTCAGTCTTTTACATTTGTATCTGAAGGTCAAATTGGCCGAATTCTGGTCAAAACCTAGTAGTGTGTATATACCCATAACAGTTTAAGGATTTAGAGACAGAGAACAGAGAGACAGAGTACAGTACCAGCCTTAGGGTTGTATTGCTATAGACATTGTATTTAAAGATGCAGTTTGTAAGATTTCTAACTTTCTAAGAAAAGTTATGAGCTGAGCAGGATCAACAAATGAAACTTCCAAAATCTGGTGTTTAGCTTGTGCACCAACAGCAACCAAAAAACAAAAACAAAAAAGCAGAAGGCTGCTTGAACAGCAGAACTCTCTCTCTCTCCCAGAGGCAGGGAGCTAATCATGGATGTCCTACTTGGAGGATTACAAGTTACACAAATCCCCAAAGATTGAATCTTGATATTATTTAAAGCGGTACATAAAGCATATTGTTTGGGCTCAAAGACAAAGACTAAGGCAGATATATGATGAAGACGGTGATAAAGATGATTAATAAGTAGCATCATAGAAGATAAATGAGTACATTTACACTCCAGCGATGTAATTGCACTTAACTAATCCAAAGATTTGTCCACAAATCACCCTTTCACAGAGTGGTTGGTAAGACAATTGATCATGTCCTAAAAGCATACATATTTTTTTCAATTTGTCTCTTTAATTAACAGCTGATAATGGCAGATGTTTTCCTTATCATCTGTTGCTCTGTCCTGTGGTGTGTCTCAAGGCTCAAGGGTATTTCATATAATTGTTATGAAGATGACATACAATTACATGTCTCCTTCAAGCCTAGTAATTCTGACAAGTTGGCTGTTTCACATTAAGGATTGGACGTCAAACTATTTTCTACAGCTAAATGCAGACAAAACCGAAACCCTCATTATTGCCCCTGACAGTATGGTTCCCATGGTTAAACAGTGCATTGGCTCCC
This sequence comes from Acanthochaenus luetkenii, assembly GCA_900312575.1. Lineage (NCBI taxonomy): Eukaryota > Metazoa > Chordata > Actinopteri > Beryciformes > Stephanoberycidae > Acanthochaenus > Acanthochaenus luetkenii. The sequence continues at coordinate 14,391 of OMOT01088178.1, read as the reverse complement.
TCTCCTCCTCTGTACAGTCTAGCCTTAGAAATGTAGGTGTCTACTTCGACCAGGCTATGAGCTTTGACCAGCATATTAAATCATTGTCCCGTTCTTGTTTTTTCCAACTGAGGAATATTGCCAAACTCAGGCCTGTTGCGTCTCAACTAGAGATGGAGTTGATTATCCATTAATTTGTCTCATCTCACCTGGACTATTGTAATTCCCTTTTTACATGCCTCAGCAAATCATCCCTCGACTGCCTACAAGTGATCCAGAACACAGCCGCCAGGCTTCCGACCAGGTCCAACAGAAGGTGTCACATCACACCTATCTTTAGATCACTACACTGGCTTCCCATTCAATTTAGAATTGATTTAAGAATTCTTGTGATCACATACAAAGCTCTGCATGGTCAGGCACCTGCCTATATTAGAGAGTTAATACATCCATACTCCACCGGTAGGTCTATTAGGTCATCTGATCAAGGATTATTGTCTGTACCTCGATCTAGACTGAAAACAAAAGGTGATTTGGCATTTGAAATTGTTGCCCTCAAACTCTGGAACAGCCTCTTTTCAGACTTAAGATCTGTGGAGACTACTGAAACCTTTAAAAAGCAGCTAAAGACCCATCTTTTCCATATGACCTTTGTAGTTCCCCTGGAGGGGACGAATGTTCCCAGCCTGGTGTCAAATGGGATTGCCTAGTCTTGTTGTTTTGTGTTTATAACTGTGTATGTTTTAAAAAAATGTATATTGTTTTTATTATTGCTTGTGAAAGCACTTTGTGACTCAGCTCTTGAAATGTACTATATAAATAAAACTTAATTACACTTGTTTTTCTCAACTCTTTGGATATACATGGTATCAGTTAGACAGTAATGGCACTGATACAGTTTGACCACGGGAAGTTTTCTGTTTTACTTCAATTGTATATTACATAGTGACAAGGGGGTCTGATGAATTGGTAAATTTACATGTGCAAATGGGAGTAGCATAAGTGTGCAGACTATTTTATTTGTCCGGCACCTGTGCAATGGCTCTGTGATCCACTTAGAGGGTATCTGCAGGTTTCAGAAAGCCACATACATTTTTTAATGCTACCTGGAATTGAAGACCAATTAAAAAACCAAAATACAGAAAAACTGCCTATTTCTGATACAAAATGAACATAGATAATGAAAGTTGGGAAACTATAAATGGGCAGAATAAGACAAAGCACAACAGGAAATTAATTGTTAAGAGACATGTCCAACTGTGTTTAGTAAAGCAGATAGGATGCATATCGTATCATTACATGATGAAATATTAAGACCTCTAATAACAGGATATAAGACATTTAAGTATTAAGTATTTTAAGGCCTTAAATTTGGTTCATTTGATTTAAGACTTTCTAGACTTATACGGATACCCTGTTTTAAGAGGACTGTAAGATGTATACAGTATAACAAAGAAAAATAGCAAAAAACAAACAAATTACTCTCCGCTTCAGTACACTGCTTTAAAAGAATGGAATTTTGCAAATGAAAACAATTCAAAACTAAATATTAAAAGTAGCTACCGGTATTTAGACCACATAAGTCATGATTTTACAGCGGAAGTAAAAACAACCAATCTTAACTAGTCTTCGCAATGGCAACAGGGTGTCCAATGGCATCACATGAAGATTAACACACAAACACACATACACTTAGGATATGACATCATGGACCACCCTGCATAACCTCCGAACAGATAAAAAAAAAAAAAAAAACATAAAAATAAACTGTGGCAATTACAAATATTCATTTCATCTTGTATATGTGAATGAAAAGCCTCTGCTTAAAGCCTGCACCGGAACATTTTCCATACAAAGCATAATACAAAATCTTAACCTCAGACTACACAGAAAGAAATGATCCTGCTAATTATCTGTGATTTCAGTTATCAACACAATGTCATCAGCATAGAAACGCATACTGTGGTGTATTCAATACGGAAAAAAATCTTTTGGCCATGAAAAAGACAAGTCCATGTTACTCTCATCGTACCCTGATTTCACTCTCCTCCGTTGTGCTATCAGACCCAAGACCGCTGATTGGTCAGTGGTTTGTACCATACTGGGTTTTCATTGGTCAATTATTATTAATCTGTCAGATCACTTAAGTAAAAGTTACAGTTCATCCTTGCAATTCCAAAAAGTGGTTAGCTCGCAGTGTTAATGTCCAAAGTCTTTCTGATCCAGATAATATCTGGAGTCATTGTACATAAAATCCAAACGTCCACTAGGGCTGAGTGGTAAAAAGGAAATATATGGTAATGTCTTATTACCTCACTTAATCACTTAAATTATCCACAAATCTTCAATCTCCATTCCTTCAACATCCTGTTCAGCCCCGTGGCACCTTCCCCTTCAGTCCTTATATGGTCAAATAAAATATTGTGGATAACAGTGGTGTAGTATACACAATTAAACGGAGCACACGCACCTCTGAGGATATTGAGTATGCCAAGCTACTAGCCTAATTACTGTTGGAAAATAACCCTTTGATTTCAGCTCCCACCTGGAGCCATTTTACAGCAGCCATTTTGCATCCCTTCCCCCTGTTTGATTAGGGATACCAAATGGCGTCAGTGGAGGTACACCACACAACTGTAGTAGATAGGACCTCCACTACACCACTGTCACATAATTATGGGCTTGCTTAAACACTTAATTTGTCCAAAATCTCCATTCCTCATATGGTCAACTAAATCCTGTGGAGTCCCAGAGCCCCTCCCCCTTCAAACCTTATATGGTTAACAGCTTTCTGTGGCATCCCTAGCCCCTTCCACTTCAGTCCTTACAAGGTCACACATTCTGTGGAGTCCTAGAGCTCCTCCTCCTCCTTATATGGAAAAGATTTCCTGCATAGCCATTAGCTCCTCCCCCTGACCCCTCCATGTGTCTTGTGGTGAGAGGTCAGAGGTCGGTGACCTTGTTCTCCAGGGCAGCAGCGATCTGTTGGAGCCGGAGGGTGAGCTGTTTACTCTGGGCTGCCGGGTCCTCGTCCAGTGACTGGATTATCTAAATGAGACGACACCACAACAAATTACTGAAAGCATGTTTGCTAGGGAATTACTGTAATTTTTACAAAGGTGGACAAATTGTCAACCAGGTTTCTGCAGGCCGATACATATTCTGATATTTTTGGATTGAATCTGCAGATAGCTTATTAGGTATATTATGTACCAATATTAAAAGACACACTGAGGATATCTGAAATCTGATTAAAAAAGTGTCAGTTCAGGTTAAGGGCTTCACAAAGACAACCAGTGTGGTATTGATCAATTCTACAATAAATATGTATCAATCAAACTGCATCATATCAGTGGTGGACAACACTGATTGGATCAGATCTGATTCTTAATAAAAGACCAATATCGGCCCCATATATCAGCAAAGGTGAGACATTTATTTTTGTAGATCTTAATAAAAAGGATCTTGGCTAAATGTTTTTCTCACCTGTTGTTAAGTCATTATATTAAGATAACACAGGAGAAAAAAGAGGTACTTAGAAATTGAATCCCCAAGGAGAATCCTGAATGTGTTTTTTTCTCAGGGTATGCGAAACAGAAGTAGCACAAAACAATTTCAAACACACTTCTAAAATATCTGTAACACCCTTCCAAAGACAATATTAGGAAAGAATATAGCGCATTGTAGGTGTGTATTAGGGCTGAACAATGTGAATTATCATAGAGTTGCAATATGACTTCCAACCTAATCTTTATAGTCTAGTTTTTAGTCTACAGCTCTATAACAGTAGATTGTGGGAATATGTCCCATTGGACTTCCCAACAATCAGTCTATGATTTTTTGTATATCTGGGCTTAAATGAAGCATGTCTGCCAGATGCATCTTACTCTCATTATGTATTATAAGCCTTACTCTCCCCTTGTATGTTGAATCTTTTGGAGAAAAAAAGCAACAAATACGTTTCCTACCCCGTCGTAGTACTTGCTGGCATACTGGTAGAGCTGATGCAAGGCCACCTGGGTGTTCAGCTTGTCTGTGTGTTGCTACAGAGAAGAGACATGGTTTAGATATAAAGATAGTTTAAAAACCTCTCAGGCAGACACCAGTTATATTTCCATCCAACTGTCAAGTGACTTTTATGCAAACTTTTGAAATGTCACAAAAATAAATTAGCTAATTAGCTGCATTTCTATGAGACGGTTGAAGTGAATAAATACGCTTCCTGAACATGAAAAAATTATAATAATAACATCCACCAGAACATTTTTGTCTTTCAAGATTTGATTAGTGTTGGGTTATGGTTCTACGTGTCAGCTAATATTGCCCATATTTTGTGCTTTCATCTACAGACGAAAAACTAAGAAATGCACTTGCCAATATTCTAACGTACCAACTAATGGTCATATTACCATGATGGAGCTACAGCAGGTATGACATTTCCCAGAGGTCATGGTGGACAGATAATTTACAGATAATCAGGGTCCAAAATTACCACCTGCCGAGCAACAAATGCCAGTAATATTTGTCTTTGGTGGATAACTCAATAAGGTTCTCCCGCCACATTGGCCGGTAACTTTCTGACATGATACATTTGAATGCCTCGGTTATATACAGTCTTTGCCTGTTCTCAAACTATGTCCCTGCTGGCCAATTTCAAGTTGGGCAACCGTTCAATCAATTTTTCACAAATCGAAAAAGTTCAGTTGTTAAAAATTTATTGAACAGTTGTTCAACTCTGAATTACAGGTACGAAATCTCAGAGTCATAAATAGACGAGTCAATTCGCTATAGGAGTTTGACTTTGAAGAAGCTGGACTGGTTGGTTTTTACCCTCATTGCTGTGAAGCTAGTTGGAACACCTCTGCAGCCATTCAAAATGCTAATTCTGCTAACCTGCAACAACGCAGCTGTGGTTCTATCGGGATGAATCGTGATGAAAGGGTCTTGTTCTTCTCATCTGACCATGGGCAAGATGTAAAATATGCTTATTTCTCAAAATGTCGGCATATTCCTTTAACGTTAGTTGAAACTTAATGTAATTCCCATGTAGCGACACACAGCAGGTGTGAGGCCACTAAGAAGAAAAAATACAAAAAAAGATACACTGTAGAAATGAGTGAGCAAGTTTTACATTAAAACTATAAATCTGCTCACAATGTACCTGATTCTAAACATGAAATAGTACTGAAAACAGGTAGGGTGACACATTTCTATAAAAAAAAAAAATCTATATTAATAAAACAGGGCAGTAAAAATTATTTTGGGCAGGTAATTGTTTTTTCTTTATCAGCCCCATATTTCAGAATGTCCAAAGCCACTTTTGCACTATTGTACAATGAAGCTGAACCATTTGTTGGGCCAATCATGCCAAGCCTGCATCATCATTTATTCAACAAAAGCGTTTCCATCTCTATTTATCGCATTTCGTTACTGACATCAAGTGAGCGTAAACAGTTTTTTGTGCTATTGAAGAAATTGTATTTGCATAAAAATACTTGGATGGAAACCCAGCTACTGACAGAAATACAGACAGAGAGACAAACAGTGAGCCAAACAGGTAACAGATGGAAAGACAGACAACAAACATACTGTACATGCACATGCACACACACAAGGTGGTTCGTACCCTGGACACCTCAGCAAGGTGTGTATTCATATCCTGGTCGCTGACTGGAACCATCTGTCTGATGCCCTTGTAGTAACTAAGAACACACACACACACAATGTGTGTAATGAGAAGAACGCTTATTAGGAGCTTTGTGGGACATCAGGGGAAATGTACTGTATTTGACTGTATTTTAACTAAACCAGTGACAGGACTAAATTCCAAAAAAGCTAATCAATAATATATATAATAATAAACGCTGTAGTTTAGAGTACTTTGGCTCTGCTCACGATGCTCTGGAAGAAGTTTGACCACTCAGTTGAAGCAGACAGGTTTGGCTTCTACATACTTCCATATATCAGATCCAAGCAACTGCCAAGTCATATAAATGGTCAAATGGCAAGTAATTTCATTTTGAATTCATAATTCTATTATATATTTGACAACATGCCTAGACACTTTCGGTACATACACATCTGTTGTCCAATGCATACCAATGCACATTTGCACATCACATATAGAGGCTTTACAGTTGCGTCACAAATCTCCTATTGACTACGTCTGGTGACATCATGGAGGTCAAATTTCACGAGTTTTCCACGACTTTCCATAACTGAGTGCTTCCATGACCTAAAAATGTTCTTCCTTCCTAGTTTGTAAATGTTGTTTTGAACAGTCTGGTTTCCACTCCACTTGGCCTGAAAACCATTAAGTGCAATGAATGTGTAAACAAAGTTGGAAAATACATACATATTCCTGTAAAGTGACCTATTTGTAAAATTCCCTGATAGTCTGACTTCCACAAATGATTTATCAAATTCTGTGACTTTTCCCTGTCTGAAATACACTCTCAAAACTACATGAATTTCATGACCAGTGGGAATCCTGTACTGCTGTTTTGCACACCCGTACAATACTGTAATCTTTTCATACTTTAAACAATCACTATGTTCTTGACACATTGGAATTGTTGGATGTTTCATGTTTATAATTCCCATTTGTTCTATTCGTATTTATATAATATTTTATTTTATAACTATTTTGCTGATCATACGACTCAATTTCTCCATGGGGATCAATCAAGTTTCATCTAACCTTTGTCTTATCTTATAAAGTTTTTTATGTTTGATTTTATTTTATTACTGTTCTCTATTTTTCAAAAATGGTTTTACATGCCATTTTACTATTTTACTATCAAGTGTCATATCACTTGGCCTGATGGAAAATTAGGATCCACACAGCCAAGCCAGTACGTCCATTCGTCTTTCAGTTTATTCAGTGAAGCAAACTCACTCATCCACCATCTTCTTGTACGTGGAAATCTCCTTTGCATAAAGCAGCTTGTTACTGGGAGAGTCCTACAGTGAGAGAGAAAAGAGGTAAAAGACGAGTTAAGACAGCAGCTTTGGCTGCATTTTGCACGTAAAAAAACCTTCAACCAATACTTTGTTTTATGCGGAGTATAGATGTTTTACAGGAAAAATCGCCAACCTGCAGAGAAGGGGTGTGAAATTGTTGCTTTCTATCAAATAAATAAATAAATATAGCTAGATAGCCAACTAGTTCATGAATATTGGAGCATCTCTATGACCGCAGTCACAACCTTTACTCAAAACAACGTCTTGTGGCTGCATTGCATTCTGGTCTATTGAGGTTACTGTAGGTGGAGAAATTGGCCTCACTGCTTCTGCTATGGTGAATTTCTCCCTGTATGATTGTTGAGGGAGAATTTGTCATTTAAGGCTGAATGTGGACAATTTGTGGGGGTCTACCCCAGCTTGCCGAATAAACACATTTTTGAGGTGACAAAGATCCTTGATGTGGTCCAGCTTTGGTCGAGTTGGACTCTGACAGTTGTTTTTGCCATTTTGGGGCTGCCTCTATTACAGAAACACAATACTTAAATTCTACATGTAACATAGTCATTTTTGATGAGTGGGTGAAGGACCGGGGTTTAAATACTGTAGATGATGAGCTTGACGACAGGTGATGACAGGCTGATTAGGAAATCAGGGTAGTAGGAGGAAGCCACGCCTACACAAACACACACACAGACAAACAGGGAGATACAGGAAACACTGTGGAGAGGGAAACATAGGAGACACAAGGGAATAACCATGAGCATTCATGTTATGAATACACAATACTGAGAATGTCAGTGATAATATTATGTACAATCAATACGAGAACTATTTGCAGTCAAAATGTGATGTAAAATGTAAAGTATTACAAGTATTGACTAAGCTACATTATCTACACCTGTAAATGGAATATTTGACGAGGTGAATCGTTTTTATAACATGTCTATACACCTAGACACTTCCTGTAAATATATATGGTTTCCTGTAGACTTGGTGGCGTTAATTAAGCTGTATATAAGCTGTAAATTCACATATGTGTTTTCCTCATATTCCCATATGGCTATATTTGTATACTTTTTCATTGATTTCATACTACTTATAATTCATTTTTAGCTACTTTCATAACGTACACACATCCATATTTCTTTGTCTATTTATGTTCTACTGCTGGATTGATTGATAGATATTGCACACCCTCATAATGCTGTAACCCATTTTTCATACTTTTCATTCATCCATTTACTGTACACTTAATATGTTCCTGACATGTTGGAATTGTTTGCGTAATGTTTACTTCCGCCCCTCTATTCTATCTATTTTTCTTTGCTGGTATCCTGTTAGTTTGCAGCTGTAATGACCCAGTTTCCCCATGGGGATCATTAAAGTTTAATCTTATCTAAAGTAATATTGAGTGTAAATTTACATATAAGCAGAGCTACTGATCCATCCTTACTGTCACAATAATAATACTGGTCTCGGTGATGACGTTCTTGGCCAGCTTGTTGAAGCTGGGGTCGGGATGATAGTCAAAGTTCTTCAGATCCTCCTTCATGTTGTCCAGCTGGACAATCGTCTTGAACGACTGACTGTCAGAGCAGCAGTTCACCGCCGGGGAGAGGAACTGGAGAACAGTGTCGTTCTTAGTCAAAACCTCCTGGACGAACTGGGGAGGAGAGAGAGAGACCAAGACTCTATATAACCTGGGAGGGGTCGACCTGACCGGGGTTCGACTGATTGAACATCAACGCAAACCATATAAGCCTATCTGGCTTCTTCACATTGTTTACTTTCTGTTGGATAATGTCCATCACTCTTACATTTACACTCAGCCTGGACCCAAACCAAACTACACTATTTGGCTTCTACATAGGGAAAAATGGAAGGAATTAAATCAATAATTTAGTTGAATGTAAAATTAAAGAAATAAAAGGGTCTTCGTAACATCTGACTTGTTAAATAGATGGTAGTTGCCGTAGTTAAAAGCGCCTCTAAATGACAATAAAGTAATAAACTATTAAAACACGATCCAAATTAAAATTACGTTTATCTACCACCAAACAACTGCTAAATTGACCTAGACTACTAGTTTCATTACACATACTAAAAGTACTCCCCAACACACAATGTTTTTTTAAGGCCGATACTGGTATTTTTTGCTGACATTCAATATCTTTAAATAGGACAATTTTCATACCAATAAACACAAAAAAATAAAAAAATTATAAATAATAATCATGTATTCAGTGTTTCCCCTATAATTTAATTATTATCAGGATGGAAAAGCCTCTGAAATAGAATTTAGACCATCATGGGACACTAAAACTCCATTGAAACCCACAATACTACTACAACTACTAATAGGTAAAAGGGCTTCCCACAGACAACCAGTCAATCCTACAATAAATATTTAATCAAACTGCATCATATCAGAGGGGGATGACTGGACCAGATAATTTTTTTACAAATAAAATCCCAATACCGGACCCATTTATCAGTCTAAAGTTAGATTGATATACTGTTTGTTCATAGTCAGAACTTGGGAGTGAGGGAAGAAGAGAGAGAGATTCAATTTCACTGCTGAATAGTTTTGAGTGACAGGCTCTCACAGGAATGATTGACTGCAGGGGAGAGTAGGTGATATTTTATCATCGCTTCATCAAAAGCTCCTGTCTGAACTGGCAACAAAGAGAGAGAAACACAGTAGGGAGGAAGTGAGAAAAGGGAGAGAAAATAGGTAAGAAATATAGCGAGGGAGGGAGGGAGTGAGTGAGAGACACCAAGACAGATGGAGGTAGGGAGAGATAAAAAAAATCATTTAGATTGATAATCTGGAAACACTTTACTGCCTTGTGATGCATTACAAACAGATTATAAACCCGTCAGAAGCAGAGATACTTTTCGTACAATAGACTCATCAGACAAACATCAGAAAAGTATTCAATTTAATATCAAACTATACAGTTGTCCCATTATGTATTCAACCTCCTTAATATTTTGCACATTGTGTTTTAGGGCTGCAGCTATCGATTATTTTAGTAATCGAGTAGTCTACCGATTATTCCATCGATTAATCAAGTAATTGGTTAAGAAATACTTTTGCTTTATTAAAGAGCAATAGTACATATACAAAAGATCAAATAAGACAGTTCTCTTAAAGTGAACAACACATTTATTGCAAAAAGGCAGATTACTCTAAACTGCTGTTCGGTGCATAAGCGCAGACAACAGTCAAGAGTTTTCTCCCCGCAACCTTTAGGCACAGGGAGGTGACCCTCTTGTCCACAGGGGTAAACTCCAATGTAACGGCGCTTAGCCAGGGGCTTGTGAGTATCCCCGCACCCGCCTGGCGCCTCACACCCTGGGCAACTCCGGAGAAGAATAGAGTCCAACCCCTATCCAAGAGTACGGTTCCAGAGCTGAGAGTGTGCGTAGAGGTAAGCCCCAGCAGATCAAACCGGTAGCGCTCCATCTCCCGCACAAGCTCTGGCTCCTTCCCCTCCAGAGATGTGACGTTCCACATCCCCAAAGCCAGCCTCTGCCATCAGGGTCTGGTCCGTCACAAACCCCTACCATCACTGCCACCTGTCTGGCAGCGCACCCGACCCCAGCGGTTCTTCCCATGGATGGTGGGTCCGCGGGATGGAGAGGCATCCACGTTGTTTGTTCGGGCCATCATAGTAAGAACTCTCATTCTCTACTCGTAAAACATGGGATGTATCACAACCCTTCCGTTTTACTTCATTTAGAACTTGAGTTCTTACTTATGCTATAATGTATACAACCCGCGAGGACTGCGCCGCTGCACAACCTTCCTGGCTCAA
>OMOT01088175.1:14007-33678 GCA_900312575.1 Acanthochaenus luetkenii | reverse complement strand
GAGGGGAGCGAGGTACATCACCACCATCTGGCCCACAGCCAGGAGCAGCGCTGTGTCCACGCAGCAGACACGCCTCTTGGCTATTGTGCTCAGGGACAGGGACTAAAGACATGTCTGGTACACCTGGGACGGCTGTGGCCACCTGATGGGAATCTTTCAGGCTTTTGTTGAGCGACAGCGGGCTGAGGAGGGAACCTGGGCTGGGGAGGAGCACCGTCTTACCCTGGAGAAACGGGGAGAGGACGGGGTTGGCAGGGAACTGCAGGGGGATCTCGGGGAGGCAGGAGTCCAGGAAGGGCAACGAGGAGAGGTTCAACCACATCTTCTGGGAGTAACCGTCCTCCATCACTTTCACCAGAGGCTCCAGCAGCTCAACGCTGAGCATGGCTCCCCCGTCTGAGTCCATGTTGACGGAGGCCAGAGGCGAGGACAGGTGGATCCCATGGCCGTCCTTCAGGGCTTTGGTCAGGGCCGGGGCCATTCCTCGTTCTGGACCACTGAGGCTCTTGGCAGGCAGTCACACGCCACACCTTGGGTGATCTGACATCAGCCAGTGAGAAAAAACATGTTCAGCCATTGATCATTTCCCCAACTGACCCAAATTAAACCTATGTGAAAAAGAACTATAGTGCAGTAATAAGAATACTACGCAAATATCACAGCAAAACGTTACGTTACTACAGTAGATACTGTACGATATTATAGCTGAAATTTTTATCGCAAACTCAATGCCTCTGTAAGTGAATATATGTATAGACACTGAAACCTTTTTTTACACTGGGAATGCCAGTTGTCAGTTAAGCGGGGCATCCATTATCGGACGCGTTCCCGTTTAACATGATTATTTCATTTCCCCCCACAGAATCAACAAACAAAAACACAATCACACTTCAACCCGTCGGCCCACATGCTCTAATCGGGTTTACCACTGTAAGCCATTTTTGTGATGACACGCTCACATTCATAAGTACAAAATCACTTGGATCTCTGCCCACCAACATCACGCTAACCTGATGTGTTAACCTGGGTAGAGCTCTTTTAGCCCATATCCACATCTTGTTAACAAATAACTAAGTTGTGGAGGAACAGGGAAGCGACGTCGCGATACAACGTGATACCAAAACGGTAACAGACATGTATTAGCGTTAAGTAACGTTAGGTTGGGCTTTGACGTCCGATCATGGAACTAGGGGCTATACGCCGCATCGGTAATCGTCCATCAACATGTGAACTCGACATGGAGGGCTAGCTAACTTGTTCGGTTAAATAAATAAACGATAGACTTTGACGTCTATCCGTGTCTTGTTCGCGGTCGTGCTGACCAACATGACGGGTTTGTTGTTGGAGAGGCTGAAATATCCCGAGCTAGCGAAACCGTACCGATAATGGATCCCCGTACAAGCGTAACATTGTATATTGTAAATATATCAAAGCGAGTGAAAGTGAACGGACTCACCTGACTGTAGCGGTAAGCCGCTGCGGTAGCTTCGCGGAACGTTAATCCTAATGTGCGATGTCCGACATCTGTCATCAAATATGTTCTTCCTTTGTTGATCAGAAATAAACGTGAACATCGAGCGCGTGCTTGGCGTGTTTATACGCAGGACGTCCTCAAAAATGTTCGATCCACATAACGTTAGGTAACGACATAACATATATCATGTAACGTTAATGTTTAACTGACACTCGGGTCGTTTCCCAACTGCCGTGGATGGAGAGCCGATCTGGGGGAGGAGGGGCAGGACCAGCCCGGTGCTGCCTTCAGGTGCTCCTCGTACGCTTCGCTTTCCCTCTTCAGAAGGTAGTAACTTCTCATTCTCGCGCGTTCAAGTGCCTGAATGTTGAGGCTTGGATGTAGTGGTGGGAGAGAAGAATTAAAGAAGGAGAAGAAGAATTAAAATTAACATAACGTTACATTTCAATATGGAGATATGAGCACGTACAATGTTGGAGATGTTCTACAAGCAAGTGTTATTAGTATTATAAGTTATTATTATTCGTGTGGTCGCCTGCCTATATTGCAAGGAGAACAAAATAACTATTGTTTTATTTTATTGTATTTGTTACATATAAGTTCTGGGTTAGCACATTTTCACTGTAAATGAGCACTTTCCTCGACATTCTTACAGACAACACGTTTAGGCCTACAATCTGTTTTCAATTGAACCTTTGAAATGTGTTTGTACGTGGAATGCAGGGAAGGAGCCCAACAGGCGATAGTGCGCTAGAAACAGGGGCCCGAGAAGGCTGGAGTGGCACTGGCACTGCAGCCAGAGGGTATTGGAGAAATAACCACATGTACAGTTAAGCAAAGAGTGAAAATAGAAACATACAATAGTACTAATGATTCACACATAACGTTAAACAATGACATATGATAATATACATCACTCTCACCAAAATGGCTTCCGTGGTCTCCAGGGCCTGAACGTCGCATCTCGGCAACTTGTTTTTTCCCAAATCCCATCGCCCCCAGTCCTGTGTGTTGGGCTGTCATGTGCGCCCCCTAGAGCATTTTAGGAGAGTGAGCGATGAGGAACATAGTACTAATACATAGTAGAGTCTGGGAATCTGCAGACTATTGAATAATTCAGCATTTGAATGTCCCACTCCATTCCTGTGCTGCTGTGTCCATGAAGGTTAGAAATAGGGGATTAAGTTAATCCATTTACCAGTCCTGAAAACGAAGGTAAATGAGATCTAAATGACAGACTTTTTTTTATTTTATAGCCGAGTAAGCGGATCAATAACTGAAATCAAAGTTAACAAGCCACGCCACACCATTTATCGTTATTATGGTTTCGATTTTTATCAAATGTATTTTCTTATATAAAAACAGGTGGTTGTTTGATGTATAAACTACCTGTTATGTTGGAACAAGAGCAACATTGCCGTACAAAGCGGACGGTCAATGAGAGTGGTCATCTCAAGTCCATCCTGGGGACTGGTACTGGTCCTCGGGTCTGAGTTTCAGGATCATACTTGTTCAGACGCTTAACATTTACACGGCACTTTTGACTTTCTAAAATAAGAACAGTACATTCTAACAACAAGGACGTTCTCAAGCAAAACGCAGCAGATGATGGATTTGATATTCCTCTTCATCCAGACGAAGAGAGCTCACTGTGCATGGTCGATCTGCGAGGTTATACTATTTATTTTTCACTATCTATTTATTTCAGTACCCCAAACAGTACAAGGAAAACTATGCCAAGGTAGCAAATCTGAGGTATTTGCATTGAGTGCGAATGGAGATTTACACTAGTAATATGATATTTCCAGATGCCAGTGTGTAGATTTTTCACATCAGTTCCCCAGAAAATGTGCACATCATCCTTACCAGGGTGTGACCATTTCTGTAGCTTCTTTTCGTTTCAGCGTTAACCTGGCAGTGTAACAAATAAAGACTTTGAAACCATATCATATGCCATTTGATGGACATTGTCATCCACAGCATCTTGCCGCACCATGAGTGTATACACCTACTGCTGTGTAGGAGACACAAGTACCAATTGCCATGAGGCTGAGAAAGACGAGAGGGCCATCGATGGAAATAAAAGCCGAGCCAATGTGTTTGCGTGCCATTTCTAGTTCAGCAAAGTACCAAAAAGTAGTGGTGCCTCTGTGTGTTCTTCAGCTCACTCCTAAACATCGCCCTTATACGACACAGGAGACCAATTGCCATGGACCAGAACAGCCATACCTTAAGCACAGATAAACAACTGTATTCACTAAGGAAGGAATATCAACGTAGCAGAGCTCTCTGTCAGTAGAAATGAATGCACTTTCCCTTGGAATAGATCAGCGCTATATAATCACATTCATCGCAATCATTTGATTTAACTCACATTACGATCTGTTTGGAGGTTTTGGTGGTTTAGCTATTCATCGTGGTTACTGAAGTGAACTGAGCAGACAGGGCAGTGTGTGGTTATTAGGGTGACACATGTGAGGTCTGCCCTTCCTTGGTGTCTTTTGATTCTTGAAACAGGCAAGATGGTGTGATGGGGGTGAAATGTAGGTGGTTGTGTGTGTGTGTGTGTGTGCAAGATAAAATGGGTCAATCATGTGAAAACAGCAAGAACAGATTTCATGCACATCCTACGTTCTTCACACAACGACTGGGCTACACTGCCTACTTCTCTCTGTGTCATTCACACAAACACACTCCTATAATACATTTTAGAAGGACAAACTATGATATCTAATTGCAATATTAGAAGCATATTATACAGACACCATAGAAGATTTAAAAAATACAATGTAGTAGGATAAAGACACTATAAACCAGTAGGGTTAGATCATTTTGTGTCCTGTCTTGTGTAATTTAGTGTCTTGCCCTGTGCATGCATAATAAGAGACTCAGTACTCAGCTTATATTGAATTAGCAAAATTTCAAAGTAACACCAAAGTACAAATTTTTCCAGTTCTAAATATTGTTTTATTTTAATTGTAGACTTTGTAATGTATATTTTAATTGTTGGTGCTGTTCTTGGCCAAAGCGGAATAACCGACTGCGTATGGTAAAGCTGTATTGTATGCTGTTGGGTAGATTAATGACATTTTGACAGTGAACATTTTCAAATTAGAGATTAATTTAAACTAACAGTTACACAATGCAACCTGCTTCCATGTGTAATTCATTTTCATTACAATGGAGTTGGAGCCATAGTGCAGTGCAACACTTTTATTTAAATAAACATGTCTGACTAAAACGGCAGAATTAACATGGCATTCATACACAAGGGACGAAAATAGTTGCATAAAAATAATATTCCATCTAAAAAATATAAAACTCATTATGATACATCTTTACATACAATCACTCAACGAGATATAATACGTCGGATCATTCCAGCACAGATATTGTGGTAAATTCCTTGCATACACGCACACACACATATCTCCACTGTTCACAAATACCCATACCTTAGAGGCGCGCGCGCACGCACGCACACACGCACATATTTAAAGGCATAAATGTATCCCTCCTAGGTCACTCTGTGTGTATGTGTAAGACGTCTTTTATGCTACAAAGACATACAGGGAATAAATTAACGCAGGCATCAGATTAAAGTCATTCATCATTTTCCATTGGCATTAAAAACACCTTTGTGCATCTAACACCTTCAGTGGTCTGTTAAATTCTTGTTCCATCAATACTCCATCCTCACCCTGTGATCTAAGAATAACTTAGTCATAGGTTTGGCAGCTTTGAGTTTCATTTGTATCCGTGGGTTACAAATCACAGCAGTGGCACGCACATATTCATATTTCAACACTTTAACATGTGGTCACGCAGAAACACACTCAAAAACATTTCATTTGCTTAAGTGCACATTTACATAATATGCACGCACACACACACACAGTCCCATGTCTACATAGGTTACATAATTAGTGTGCAACCCTGAATGCTTGTGGTCAAATGGGTTCTCCAGCACAGTCCAGCTGAACATCCGATGCAAATGCAAATGAAGTCAGCTACAGTGCAAACAACGCCACTGCGACAGTAAACCGCCATGACACGCCGTGACGACCATCAGAGCGAGAGAAGGTGAGATTCAGAAGGCGTGTGTGTGTGTTGGGGGTGTAGTTAGAAGTAGTCTCTTCTTCGTGAATCGTCGCTGATGAAGGAGGGGTTCCACTGGGCGGGGTAGATGCACGAGTGGCGAGATCCCGGCAAACCGGTGAACGGGTACATGACATTTCTCTCCAGGTCAGAGTTACGCAATGCAGGCTGGGAGAAAAGAGAGAAAAGAGGGGAAAGTGAGAGATTAGTTTCACCCTCGGGTGTCTTGGTCTCACCCGCACTCTCTTTTAAGTGATTTATCATTTGTATCCATGTACAAATAAAACAAATCCTTAACCTAGACAAAGTAAGATAGAGGGAGAGAAAGAGATCAAACAGCACAGAGAGATAGAGGAAAATGAAAACCGTACAAAATTCATCTTAACCCTCCATATATTGTAAGCCTCGCTAATTGCATTACACGTCAAGTGGATGGTGAAGTTGTTCTATATGCGGCGTCTGCTTACAGAGTAGTAAATGTCGGTCATCTGCAGCAGGTTCTTGGTGCTGCCGTTCTCCTGCATCTCGATGGTCTCCCTGCCCCACTCCATAGACACCCGGTTACTCTTAGGGAAGTCGGCGTATGGAGACATCTGCAGGTCTCCGCTCTTGAAGATGATCTTGTTGATGTCATTCTTGTCTTTCCTAGGAGGTAACACTTTTTATTAAATGAAATCGTAGGCAGGAGCATCCAAGCTATGGCACAGATAGAACATAATTTGCCACCAAAACTTCAAAGCCAGCTTAATGTAAATAGACATTTTGGGTGACAAGTGGAGCAATGACTGATGACAATATATTATTTGGTCAGTGAGATCAATTATTAAATTAGCCAGAAAAAGCATTTTTAAAAAGTAAATGTCCTGGAATGTCCCAGTCAATATAATATAATCATTTTGACATTTGACATTATACAGAACTTTGTGTTTATCAACCTAAATTAAATACATTTTGATCCCGTGTTGCAACAGAATACAATATGAAAATGTGAACACTTATTCTAGCCACTGTAGGTCATCAAACTATCAGCTTAGAAGGAACATTGGTCCTGAATGCTGTTCTTTTTTTATTATACAGCTTCCAAAAAACAATTGTTGTTCCCCTTTATAATGATAATAACTTGTAAGATCAAAGTTGGACCTAAGGCCATACGTTGCCATACCCAATTGACACCCATGATCTTGACATACATTAACTACTACATTTAAAACGAGTGGATCGGCTGTGTTCTGTATTGTTCCGTTGATTCAACTTGATGTATTTCATGTACCAAAATCGAATTAACCGACGCTGTGTTACTATGTTATTACATTGAAGTCTCCTGTCCGTTTTCGTGGTTCAGCAGTCAAGGACACCATAGTGTTTCACATTATTAACTGTAAATATCTGAGCAGATACTCAAGCCTATTTCATGCATGTGGATTTCAGTTCATACACTGCAAAACATTTCCATCTTAACAATTTGGTGAGTTTCATATTCAGTCTTAAAATCTGATTTTCTTATTAAATTCTGTCAACAGGTTGAGGTAATTCCACTTGTTTTCAGTCCAGTTTCAGGAAGTTTATACACTATAACCCAGTGTCTTGAAACAAGGTAGAATTAGACAGATAATGCCACTAAAATCAAGAAAATTACAATTGATTCGAGACAATTCTTGAAACAATTTGATTTCCACTTGAACTTGAACTCAAATGCTAGGGAGCTACTGGAGCCTGTTATTGCAGCTTTGCCACTGCTTGGCAGATGTATTATGGTGCTCAAAGCCAGTATCCTTACTTGCAGCAAGTGACAATGAGAGCGATGATGAGGATGAGGAGAAGGGCGCCCCCTGTAGGCGATACCACCACTGCAATCAGCTTGTAAACTGCAACATCAATGACAACATGTTAATATGACAACATCACAACCACACATCAATAAAACACAGTATAGAATCTGGCTGTAGTCTTTTATGATTTTCAGTGCTTTCCTAAGGCACTGAGTGTGTGGTAGGTAGATGCCTTGCACGGAGGGGAGGCGGCAGCCAATGATGCGCTCCGCTGTCTTTACCACCCTTTGGAGGGCCTTGTGAGCGGGGCAGCTGCCGTACCAGGTAGTAATGCAGTCAGTGAGAATGCTCTCAATGGTGCACCTGTAGAAATTGGTGAGAGTTTTGACAGACATGCCAAACCTCTTGAGTCTCCTCAGCAAGTATAGGCACCTTTGGGCAGTTTTTACTGCCGCGTCCGATTGCCTGGACATGGGGAGGTCATCATTGATGAACACACCAAGGAACATGAAGCAGGAGACTCTCTCCACTTCAGCTCCATCGATGTGAATGGGGGCATCTTCCAAAAATATGTAACCGGGCGACACGGTCCATATTAACAGAGGTTACCAAGAGGCCTGAATTACAGTCTTGCATTGTTGAGATGGGATAAACTCTGCATGGGATAACAATGACACTTCACAAATCTGGACTTGTGAGAGTGGAAAAAATAAAGTCATTGTTCAAAAAAGCATGTAAAATCTCAGCTAGAGTTTGTTCAAAGTGATTTGTGAGACTCTTGAGACCACGTGGAAGAAGATTCTATGGTTTGATGAGACTAAACTTTTTTAGATTAACGCTAAGCGCTATGTTTGGTGCAAGCCTAACACCGCACATCAATCTAAGAACACCATCCCTACCATAAAGCATGATGGTGGCAGCATGATGGTGGCAGCATCATGTTATAGGGATGCTTCTCTGCAGCAGGGACCGGAAAACTCTTAAGGATAGAGGGCAAAGTGAATGGAGCAAAGCACAGAGAAATCCTGGAGGAAAACCTGCTGCAGTCTGCAAGATGTACCTGGGACTTGGGAGAAGACCCATCTTCCAGTAGGGCAATGACCCAAAACATGAAGCCAAAGCCACACTGGAGTGACATAAAACCAAAAAGTAAATGTCCTGGACTGGCCCAGACCTCAATCCAATTGAGAATCTGTGGCAAGGCTTAGAAATCGCTATTCACCAACAGCACCCATCCAACTTGATGGACCTTGAGCAAGAAGAATGGGCAAAGATAGCTGTGTCCAGGTGTGAAAACTGATTGAGACTGACCCAAACAGACTCAGAGCTGTAATTGCTGCCAAAGGTGCTTCTACCAAGTATTAAGTCTGGGGGGCTGAATAATTAAATAATCACTTCTGTTTATTTGTCATTACTTTGTGTTTATCAATGACAGAAAATTTAATCAATTTTGATCCCACGTTGTAACAGAATACAATGTGAAAAAGTCCAATGGGGTGAATACTTTTTATATCCACTGTATTTTGCTTGTTCTGGGATTTTAAATGCCACTTACAATTTCTGCAGTTGAACCCTCCAAATCCAAACATGCACCTGAAAAGTGGAAACAAACAATGAAATCTACAGTGAGAACAGGACTTTGAATCTTCCAGAGTATTTGTCATTGAAACTACAGGAAAAAGAAAATACAAAATACATGCTTACTGGACACAGGTGCCGTTTTCCAGTTTATAGCCATCCCCACATTCTGAAACAAAATATATGTCAGTCAGAAAACTTCCAATTACACATTATGTACAAGGGCTCGCCTGGGACGCAATATGGGATAGCCAATATTTAGTGCCAATATTTAACATTATTTATCCTCTTCAACCCTGCTGGTCCCAGTGGATCCATCATTATAAACACAGCTTTGTTCAAACCCACAGAACTTTCTAGTCAGGATCCCAAGGTACCAAATATGATAGCAAATATGACATGCTGATTAACTGTAAATGTGTATAAAATGATGCACAAGATATGTTGATTTCTTTCCATTTTGTAATGGTGCAGCTATAGAGACCATAATTTCACTGATCAGTTCAGTATTTCGTTTTCTACAGTTTTCCTGTAGGCTCTCACTGGGCTACAATAGAAGTCAATGGGGCAATCGTAAATGCTTTAGAAAAACTACGACACATGTGCTTTCCGAGACGGGAAGCTCAGGGTGTATTTTTACCGGTCTGAGTATGAAATGTATTGCAATCTGAACATTGTCTGCTTACCTAGATACAGTTTTGTAAACAGCCCCGCCCCGACACATAGTCCTCCGCGGGAGGAGGGAAAACAAGTGCCCCCCTCGCGCTTATGTCCAAGCCATGCAAAGCACGTAAAAACGTTCGGATTGCAATACATTTCTTAGAACAGCATACTGAGACCTGTAAGAATACACCCTGAGCTTCCCGTCTCAGAAAAATCTGTGAAATTATGGTCTATATATATCAGGTTCATGGTAGACAGTCCGCGAATAGGGTCTAAGGTCCAAAATAGTGAACATATCCTTTAAATTTGACCAATTTGATGCCAAAAAATCCCAAGAAATTCAGAGGATTCAGTGTTTTCCCCCAGTGTTTTTTGTCCTGGTGGAAAAGCCTCGTAGGATAGGATCACACAAACAGTTTGTTTTCTTTGGTCTGAACCATAGTGGAAAACTGCCCAGTTACAAATGAACCAGGGCTTGTAAGAACAAATCATTTTTGGTAACATGTCATCCTGCCAGGTTACAGATTTCAAATCTGATCAGAGTCCTAGTAACTTTAGCTAAGCATGATGGACTTGTCTGGGGGTTTTGCTGTAATTTACCTTCTTTGGTGCTCAATACCAGTTAAGAACACATGAAGTAGCTGAATATGAGCATCAGTCCAGACTTCATTGTGTTATGCTAGGCTTTCAAAGCATGAGGAATTGCTGGCGATCAGATGTCAACATCCCTCTCCTTACACCCATAAAACCGTATGGAACAATGGTCGAACAAAGAACAACATACTCATAAAAGCGTATGCTTTGGGTTCGTTTGCTGTAGTTGGTTCACACACAACACACACAGCTTACCTATGCAGGACAGGTCGTCAGGGTTATGTTTGTAATAACCTTGCAGACACTGGCAGTAGGCTGCACCACTGTTGTCTGTACAGGTAGAACGCTCTGTATCGCACTGAGTCTTCTGGGCCAGGCATAGACTCTCCACTGGGACACAAATGTGGTAAGTATTAGTCGTGAGTATAAAAAGTGGGCTTATTGATCATGAGTTGGACAAAGGGTGTCCGAAAAGTCTGGAATCATAGGGATGAGTACCACATGTTTTCATTGTTGCGCTTGTCTTCCCTAAACACACCAGTTGTCAGGTTTCATGTTAGGTAGTCATGATTGCAGACGTTTCTGTATATTTTACGAGTGATACTGGCATTTATTTTCCCCTCTTGTCATCATTGGCCATTGAAACTATTTAGTTGGGTGAGTGAGACTCACAAATACTCCACTAGAGGCAGCCAGACAGATATAATTCCACACAGGTTCAGGAGTTCTATGGGGCAAAATTCATTTTTGTATACGGCAGGAGTTCTATGGAACAACTCTTGCAAAGCACTGTCTACGGAAAGATGCTTTAAGGCTGCTTAGCGTCTGCCTCTATTTGATTCACATAGAAGCTAGGAAGGATTAGATGAGTTGTTTAAATTGATGTGTAATGTGTGTTTTCAGATGGATCTTTGATGTTATTATCAATTAGATTGACTGAAGGGGAATGTTATAGATTAATTGAATTTGATTGTGTATTTAGCTTAGATCTTTGTATTTGGGCTTCAGTCTATACAGTTTCTGCCAGCCAACTGCCCACTGTACCCAATGCCACTCCCTTCCCCCTAGAGGTCCACAATGGAAATAAGCCTTTTGGCTTTATTGTGTTTTTAACCTCGATGATTTTTAAATGTATGTATTTCTGCTGGGCAGCTTTACGTGTATCTTTTATGAATGATCAAATAAACTCAATCAATCAAACTGCCCTCCAGCCCTAATGAAAAATCACTATAATATTCCTATAAGAACTTGTCTGTGGTACTCAGTAGTGAGTTTATAATGCCCTTATTGTACTCTATGGTATTTGTATTTTTTTGATTGCTTTGATATTAATATAGGATTTCCTGTGATTAGATTTTTTACTTATAACAGGTGCATGATATTTTGAGGTTTTGCTGTGATATTTGTTCAGCATTCTTCACACTGTATGACAGTATTGTTCTTTTTGACACAGGCAGCTCACGACCTATGGTGAAACTGTGCCCTCTAGAGGCCTTAAATGTATTCACAAGTAATTTTGGAGCAGTAGATATCAGTAGTCTGCCTTCAATCAAGTCCTTTGGAAACTGTATAAAATTTGAAAAATGGCTTCATAAGAAACGTGCTTATGATCAGTATGTTGATGACGATGATCATGATTATATTTACTATGATCAGTGGCTATTGTAGCTACCATGATAAGTGAGCTGGTGGTGCAGGACCATCCTGCAGTGGGCCGAGGAGGAGCTGCAGTTGCTGAGAGACATCTGGATGCTGTTGTAGACCTCAGCGCTCGTCACGTCGGTGGAGATGGAAAACATGTTGACAGCAGAGATACGCACCCCGTCCTCCTCTCTGTGGGGAGGAGGAGGGAGGAGATCAGAGGTCAATACTAAAAAAATCTTCAGGCATTTAGTCTCATATTCAGTCTTAAAATCTTTCTGCCAAATAGGTGGCATTATTCCATTTCAATTTCAGTTGCACTTTTTTTCTAGAAACAAAGCTGAATAGGCAGATCACGCCAATAGTATAATTTGTTCAATGAAAAGATTGTCTGACTCAATACTAGATTTACAAAAGAGAAGAGACGGCCAAATGCCATCAATTCAAGCGGGTAAATATAATTATAACCACTATTTCCTTATGTCATTTTGAAATTCTAACATCACTAGTTTGTACAGAGAGCAGGTCCAGGAGAAGTCAAGGAGGGACATTTTGAATGCTGAGATATTTAAATTCTAGAATTAAAAACTGCAGTCAATTGACGGTGCTTGGCCTTTCTAGTGTTAAATTACTTGTTAAGATAGCAATTTTTTCACAGTGCATAAAAAATACTTCAGATGCATTGATGCAAGAACTTACTTCTTACTCAGAGTTGAGCGTCTGTAACCATGCAGAACTGACAACGAGGCATTGAGCTGAGGAAAAGAAAGGAAGAGAGTATATATCCAGAGTATATGAAAGTACATTTAACATATCATGGTACATGTATCAGGTGAACATTTTCTGACAAATCAGTTGATATGCAGAGATGCAGTGATGTGGAGTGCCTCTCACCAGCTGAATGATCTCTCTGTGGATCTCATGCATGGTGGTGCTCTTGAAGATAACAGGGTCATGTGGCAGTCTGTTAACACTGAACGTTCCCAGAAACGTCTTTGCTATGGAGGGGACACACCAAACTCAGAGGTGAATTAATTAATCTAGGGACTAGAGGGAAAGAACTGGGATGAGGAGGGACTTTTCTTGAAGGAGTAAACAGTTAATATATCATTTCAATTTGCATATCATTACCACACTAGTCAAATATTGCGATGAAATATGATAACACACTTGAGAGGAATAATTGGAAGAGAAAAAAAAGGCTTCTGTCCTTATAGTGTGTGAGAGAAAAAAGGGAATATAAGAATAGTAATAATATGAATTAATTATTAATTAAAATAATGAAATATGATAGTTCACACACAGAGGGGAGGGAGAGAGACAGAAAGAGAGAGAGAGAGAGAGAGAGAGAGATGGAATGAGGGAAAGTCATTCAGTGTGTCGTCATCCAGTTTTCTCCTCAATGGGTCAGGGACTGCTGATTTTTCCATTTTCTAAAATGTAAGCTGTTTATGACCATTTTTGGTAAGTCTGCACGTAGTTGTGACGTGCGCATCCACGGGTACATCATGTGCACAATTGAAAACAACTTTATAAAACGTATATTCTACTTTTTTCACGTCACGTAACAATTTCTCAAAACGCTGACTGAAATGCCACGTACAATTCACGCTGATTTCAATGGTGAAATCCATTTCCTGATCAGTTGCTTGGTTGCTGAGAAAACAATTATTTCCCGTTAGCAAGCTTATCAATTGTGACAAGCAAACGTTGTGGAATTTATTCCATCTGGATTCTAACTGACCATGGATGCATCCGAATCTCAAGTTCAGGTTGACGTTACAAAATGTAAGTAGCCCATTGCCTCGCACATGATATTGGCATTTAGAAAATAATATCACTGTTGATCATCTGGATGGACGGATCGATGCTGAAGTATCAATACTTCCGATCCTGATGTTTCCTTTTGAGAATGAATCCTCACGTAAAAATATTGATCACTTTAATATTTATTTTTAAAGAAATTGTATCTGATGCAGAAAAAGTGAAAAAATTAAATGTTACAGAAAATAATTGCGTAGGATAGGAACTATACTTCTCCCTCCGCTGCTCATACACACATGGAGTCAGAGCAGCTGTTATTATCTTATATTTCTTTAAAAGAGATTTTATATTTTTTATTATAGTATGAGGGAAAACTGTCTGTCTGTCAGCATCCATTTTTCTCCTCAAAGTGTTGGCCAACCAATCTGAAACTGCCCACTGAGCATTGAGCATTGGCATAGGCAGGGACTGAAGTGGATTTTTCATTTTTCCCAAATGTAAGCTATTTATGACTTCGGCAAGTCTGTGCAGAGTTGTGTTGCGCGCATCCACTGGTATTTTGCAAGTGGTGAGCGCATCCACGGAAATCTGCACGTGGTTGTGACACGCGCATTCCCGGGTACTGACTGGTATCTACATTACATTACGGCATTTAGCAGACGCTTTTATCCAAAGCGACTTACAGTACATATCATCATTACATTACATTACGGCATTTAGCAGATGCTTTTATCCAAAGCGACCCACACATCATCATACCGTTTGCAGAGGCAACCATACAAGGCGCCAACCAGCTCAACGGGAGCAATTTGGGGTTAGGTGTCTTGCTCAAGGACCCTACGGCAGTTTTTGGGTTTTTTTGGACTCGAACCTTCAACCCTGCGGTTGCTGGGCGGGAACTCTACCACCTGAGCTACTGCCGTCCCATAGACAGACAAACAGTCATAATCACATTCACACCTACGGGCAATTTATAGTGTCCAATTCACCTGACCTGTTGTATCTATTGATTGATTGACTGACTGATTGAGTGCCTGTTGTGATGTATTCCAGCAGAGTGAAGGAGTCTTACCTCTGGTGCAGGTACGTCCGTCCTCCAGGTCGAAGCCCAGCGGACATTCACAGCTGAAGGAACCTCGCGTGTTTACACACCTGGAGCCGGGGGGGCAGGGGTCCCTCTCACACTCATCCATATCTGGACACACACACACACGCATGCTTGTATTATTATACTGTACTTGTGAGGGGACCTTCATTGACTACATTCATTCCCTAAACCCCAATGCTATTGTTAACCCTGGTAGATAGCTCTGTCCAGTGCAAAAGCTAAGGCTTTAGCGTACAGTATATTAAGTAACTGTAGACAATTAGCATTATCCTAAAAGTGAGAAAATGAGAACTTGCAGCAGCTTTAAGGCAGGATAGTCCGTTAATTTTAATGACATGAGTCTAAACCTACCAGGCTTGTGTAGGGATTCTAGGGAATTGGTCAAATAGATACAATTCAACAAAAAGATTGAACTTTCAATGGAAGAAGATCTCTCTTCACACAACAACACAACACTTTAAGTATAACTTGTTTTGTTTACACAGGGAGTGAGTGAAGTTAGCCAGACAGCTAAAGTTTTTGCACTGTTGCTTAATATTAATAACTGACTTCACTGGTGATGAAGCTTGAGATTCTGTGCTCATTAGGACAGAAGTGCAAGAACACACACACACACACACACACACACAGCTCATTGTCAAGGCAGATTGGCTAATGATGGGTAAATAATATTCATTTACATTTTAGGCATTTAGCTGACTCACTTATTCAGATACATTTACAATGAATGCAACATCAAGCTTCAATACCTTGATCACCAACATCACAAGCAACCAAAAAATACAATATTTTGTGAGCATAGAGCAATCATGCAAGAACGAATTGCTTGAAATGAAATACAGTAAGAGCTAAGGAGAGATATAGAGGGGATTTGATAACGCCTAACTTGAAGTGCTTTGTGATGCATTACAAGCAGATTACAAGCTAGAGATGTTAACAATTAATCGACTATCAATTAATTGCTAAAAGGAATTGAATCAATAAGACTTCAAATTAAACAATTAACTGAACAATCTGCGGTCTTTTTGTAATTGTAACGGGAGTTTTTGTGTGATATGTAACCATGAATTAAGGTCTCCACGCAAGGGCACGCCAGGGTATCGTATACCATAACTACCCGCACTGATGCACGCTACAACGAGAGCAAAGCCGAGCTGAAAACACAGCTAGCAACAACAAATGTAGCTCTCACAACCGATTGTTGGGCTGCACTAACCACAGGAAGCTACATCAGTCACTTGCCACTACATTGAGCAGGATTGTCAGGAGAAGTCGGTGGTCCTGCTCACAGAGAGCAAGTCGGTGAGACATACGGCCCATAATTTAGCTGAGAAACTGAACCAGGCCGTGGAGTCATGGGGACTCACCGGACGAGTAATAGCCTGTGTTCACGACCATGTGCAGGACATTGTCTCAGTGAACACCACACCAGTCAGCTGGCATGAACTTCTCTTACAATACAATGAACACACAAACATCAGGTGAAGGAGTTCAAGTATCTCGGGGTCTTGTTCGCGACTGAGGGGACAATGGAGCGTGAGACTGGCCGGAGAATCAGAGCAGCGGGAGCGGTATTGCGCTCTCTTTACCGCACTGTTGGGACGAAAAGAGAACTGAGCCAGAAGGCAAAGCTCTCGATCTACTGATCAATCTTCGTTCCTACTACTATGGTCATGAAGGGTCATGACCGAAAGAACGAGATTGCGGATACAAGCGGCCGAAATGGGTTTTCTCAGGAGGGAGGCTGGCATCTCCCTTTGGGATAAGGTGAGAAGCTCAGTCATCCGTGAGAGACTCGGAGTAGAGCCACTGCTCCTTTGCATTGGAAAGGAGCCAGTTGAGGTGGTTCGGTCATCTTGTACCCGACCCGACTTCGGATAAGCGCTTGAAGATGGATGGACAAACATCAGAACATTACATTCAATTAAATATGTTGTTATTCAACCCCTTATATTTGTGCATATTGTGTTTATTATTGTCATGATTACATCCTAGTCTCCCCTCTTGTGTTTCCCTTTTAGGCCAGCAGATGCCCCCAGTGTTTCCCCACGTGCAGCCTTGGTTCCCCAGCTGTCCTCCATCAAGTCATTATCCCTAGTGTATTTAATCTCTGTTCCATTGTCAGTCTTTGCTTGTTCGTTTAGCTTGTGTTTGCCTGTCTCTACATTCTTGCTGCTACACTAGTGTAGTTACCTGTGTCTAGTGTTAAAGTTTGTTTCAGTCCTGTTGAGATCTGTGTCTGTACCTGCCTACCTGCCCTGGAATAAACCGACTCTGTTTGTGCCAGGAACCTCCTGCCCTGCCTCCTGTGTCTGATCTTGGGTTCTACCTGTACATGTCACAATTATACGATACTCTGATTATAATAATCATGCACTCACAATGTGCTTATAATGCACTTGTGAGTACCACTTCAAGTAAAGTTACCCAGGGATTTTTTTTAAATCCACAAATAATCATAAAGAAAGGTCCTGGCCCGTAAATCTTTAAATAAATGTGTAATGTTTTACATGTACGTCCGATTTGAGATTATATTCTTAGGAACCCTGCAACAAACAACCTGGGGTGTCACAATGATGTTATCAAGCTGAGACAGACAAGCTCACCCTGGCCGCAGGTTGTCCCTGTCCATGCCTGCAGACAGCGGCAGGTGAATTCACGCCCATCATAGCTCACACACATCCCTCCGTTCATGCAAGGATTTGGTGCGCAGGGGTTTCCTGGATTTCGGAGAAGAGAGCAGGATTCAAATATGCTTGACACTTGCCCCAAATTTGCACTTCACTGTGCAATAGAATTAAGTTAAAACCTTCACAATAAAAAAATAAAAAATAGTAATTCAGTACCCAAGTCTAGCCTGCAGTTCATTATGTAAACTAATCTGATCATGTGAAGAGCGTACAATGCACATTTACATGTCTGGGCACATTTCTGTATATTTGTTCTCCCACCTGTACACCAACAATGTGAATAGCAAATTATGGACATCCGTTTCAACCTTTAAAAATGTAAATGAAGACACTGTATCTTTATTTGTTTTAATCTGCTGTAATATTTTCAAATTGGTGTGATTACTTGTTGTATTATCCAGAGTATTCTATTCGTTTTATCTATATCTTAGTCTCTGCTACTGCAACGACGCAATTTCCCCATGGGGGTCATTACACTTTAATCTACTCTACTCTAATCTAATAAAATCGTATCTACCGTAATCTAATGGAAATGGATGAGGGATACGAGAGGGGACCCAGGCTACTGAACTCAGATAGTCTAGAAGCAAGACTACATCAACATAATCGGGACTGAGGAGTGATTGTCTTGCAATATAAGTAGGAGCGGATTCACGTCATGGTGCACATTAGAGAAAGTCCACATTATTACATAATGTGCAGATTCACCTACTACAAGTCAGACCCTGTATTCTACAGACCAGGAAGAACATATTTTTGGTTTCAATAAACTGAACTGCATTTGACTCAACTCACCAGACACAAGTATCACAAGTGGAAACATCACAGCTGCAAGAAGAGCTATGGCCTTCAATGTTGTTGTTTTTTACTATTTCAATGGAAGATATCGACTTACCTGGGTCTGCTAACCTTGAAGCCAACAACCACCGAAACTTCTAGGCTCTATAGTTAACTCATTGAATCTGTCTATAAATGGCCTTCTGTAATTTTATTATGAGGTTGAGAATTTGAAGCCTTGAACTTGGCCCCAAATTTGGGCACTTCAGTCCAATCTCAATTCAACATCCAAAAATGTAACTCATCCATGGGGCTCATGCCATACTTTTTTGAAGATTTCAAATGAAAGTACAGCCCACCTACCTCTCCTGGAACATTTCTTCATATGTTCTGAGAGTGTAATGTTATTTTTAATGTTTAGTAATCATGTCAACTTAGTCCTATCTGACTTAATTTAGATCAATTATACTGCCAACCCCTTTTTGTGCATTCTTAATGATTACTCATATTAACCTAAGGTTAGTACTTATAAGAGGAGGGGAAAAAAGTATTAGTTTACTGGTGCTAAGAACATTTGTTTTCAGAATAACCCCTAACATTTGCTGAAAATTATTTGGGATAAACTGTTTTCTCAAAACTTGAGAGTACTACTGCAAGGCTTAATGTTGTACAGTTGTACAGTACAGGGCTTGGACATTTCTGCCATCAGATACAGTACATATACAAGATTGTATCCAAAATATGATTTGAGTTGTATTGTAATTGTATTATTGTTTTCCCCAGCTCTGTATGCTTGTGACCTACCTAATCTTTGTCTTGTAAATGTTTACCAAATTGTCTGTTGCCCCTGTGTTTTGAAAGTCCTGTTTTGTCTCTTTGCATTACAAAAACTATAAAAAACATTTTATCACAAAAAAGCCACCTACCAAAACTTTCTAGTAATAATTAGCAACATTTTCATGTAAATAAATGTGTGTTTTGCAACTCACCGATTGCTATAACACAATTGTGAATCAATACACCCAGTTCATGAAAGCGTTTACATTTGCTGTTCTAAACACCCAATGTTGGGTAGATTTTCCTCAGGAAAAATCATTTTGTTCACAGGAAGTGATGCGTTTTACATTTCTGGTTTGTTTGTAATAAATAGAAGAAGAACTGGGTAGTTATCATGAGCAGTGATAGCCACCATGGCTGAACAGACAAAGAAAAGAGCTCCACCTACAGAAACTCAAACTTCATCAACAGAAGATCCAATGAGAAAGACGTCACAGTACTGGACACACTGTTGGATTGACAGGTGATTTCAGGGAAGTGCAGTTCAGAAACACCACAGCAATGAGCGCTTAAAAAACAGGATCTCAAGGACTACCATTTTAAATGAAGGAAGAGTGTGTACTACTGACTTGGTGGTGCCATGGTGGGCTGGACTTCAATGGGTGCTGTTGTCACCACCAGCGCTGTGGTTCCCCTGTCAGTCTGCTTCCCCATGGTGTGAGGTGCCACAGTGTTCCT
>OMOT01088174.1:1891-51640 GCA_900312575.1 Acanthochaenus luetkenii | reverse complement strand
TGATGTACTCCTCTTTTGAAAGGGAGCGCGGTTCGGGGTATTGGTTGTAAATGGGAGGGAGATCTGATGGGGACCCTATAGAGACTAATATGAAATGGGACACATATCCCTGCCAGTAAAAGATCAACTATCCCCTAATGAGTATCTGCTCGGCATCCTCCCTGTACCGGGACGTCCACCTCATCCGAGCAACGTCCACGAGCGAGAAAACACCGCTGCAATTCACTGCAGATAACAACTGATTGGTTAAAGTAGCGATTAAAATGATTCATTTGCATCATTTGTCTTTATGGTATGAAAACTGTGTGCTTTTTATTTGACAAGAGAGAGAGAGAGAGAGAGAGAGAGAGAGAGAGAGAGAGAGAGAGAGAGAGAGAGAGCACATGTTTGTGGTCTTTTGTCAGTCAGGAGTTCACGTTCTGGACAAAGAACCACCCACCGGTCTTACTGCTAGCCTGGACGATTCCAACGACTGTCCCGCGCAAGACGTCCTCTGAAACAGTGAAGTAGTACTGAGTCTGTTCAAAGACAGGTGGTGCCACCAGCCCTGCCACCACACTGATGTTGACCCTGGCATTGACCAGGGCAACCAGACCACCACCATCCTGGGCAGAGATCACCATGGGGATCACAGAGTTGACCTTTCCGTGGAGCGATCGAGACAGGGAGATCACACCTACAAAGACAAAGCCGCAATCAAAGCTCAGACATTAACACTTTTTTATCATTTTTTTTAATGTAAACTTTACATAATCGTGATTATTAATAATCTGGTTCATGATTCACGTGTATACATGTTCAGACTTGGTCTTTATATTAATGCGAGTAAAATCTGAGCGCTCCACATATGTTAGTGCGATTATGCTTTCCACGGAGTAATCGCACTAACATAATCAGAGTATGGTGTTTACATGGGTTCCGCATTATTGTCGTAAAAACGTTTTGTGTGTGCATGTAAACGTGGTCACAGATTGCACCGGACATCGTAGGGCTAATTCAAACAGCTCCTTAAATAACTGAAATATACTGTATATATACATATATATATATATATATATATATATGTAAGTATATCAAGCATTATTTGCCCATAATTCAAGCAGAGGTCACCTTCACTATCAGTGAAAGCAGGAAAGCGCACCAAAGCTGCTCTACCAACCTGTGTCTTTGTTGAGCGTGAAGTAAGGGGAGGCTCCTCCAGGTACTGTTCGGTATGTAACTCTGCCGTTCTCCCCTCTGTCGGGGTCATAGGCCATCACCCTGACGACGGAGGTCCCGGGGGCGCTCTGCGTGCTCAAACTGACAGCATAGCTCACTGGGTAGAAGGCCGGTCTGTTATCATTAATGTCGACCAGATCTACCTTCACGTAGGCTACCGAGCTCAGTCCACCCTGCGGAGGAAACAAAAAGCTCTTTTGTTACATTATAACTTCACATACAGTAAATCATGACCAACTGGTAAAAAAAACACCTGAAAGCGGGATTTAGACCACATTAATGGCGCGAGTAAAAACCAGCAGTAACCCTGTTAAAAACTGGATGTATAGCGTGGCCTCTAAAATATAGTCCCGGGAGGTTTTGTGGAGGGATACAGATTGATAGTTTCCCTAGGGAAAGAGCAATATGTCATGACCTGTGCAGGGTGAGAGGGCTCACCGCAGCCGAACAATCCGTTTCATAGCCTTTTCATTTGGAGAGAATACAGTGCAGGCTTTTCATTTGGACCAGGTGGCAAAAAGGAGGGAGGCGGCGGTCCAACTTGTTAAAATATTACTGCCTGACAGTTGAAGCATTTCTCCATCTGATTGCTTTAACATGGCTGCAGTAATTTCCTTTAATTTTTAACCTTTTACTTGTAAGTATTATTTGGCATAGAGCGAACAGGATGCCACACTAACTTGTGAGTAAGCCTGCCACGGAGAGCCATTACATTTTTTTTTTTTACTTGGCAGCCCGAACGAAAGTCTTTCTGCACTGTTGGCCATGTCTTTGCTCTCCTGTCTCTATGAAAAGTGCTGCTGCTGTGTTTATGGGATTACTCTGAGGCTCAGCGGATTCGTATTAAGCGTGATTTCAGTGTGCGGTGGCTCACCCCATCCACTGCAGTAACAGTGAAGTCGTAGCTGGCGGGTCCCTGGTCTCTGTCTAGTGCAACACTGGTGCAGATCTGGCCTGTCTCTTTGCCAATGGTGAACTGAGAGGGGACAGCGCTGTTAAGGCCAGAGCCCAGGGAGTAGGTAATGGAGCCGAAGGAGCCGCTGTCCGCATCTGTCGCAGTCACCTGCAGAGAAGACAGCACGCTATTGGTTAAACAATTCAGAACATTGTGCATTACAACAAAATTATACAGAGTTGGACTGGAAATGTTGTAATTATTCCAAAGCCTAAATACAGCAGATCAAATCTAGGTTCTATTACAGGGATGAGAGTCAAGGCAATCTCCAAACTGAAACAAGAACACCATCCCAGGTGCTGTTAGCAAGCATCTTTGGTCCCCTTCTTTGTTGTTTATCTGAGCAAGAGCTTGGGCCAAACAGGCCCTTTGGCAGTAAGAGGCTCTGAGGGAACGAAGGGGAGTAGAAGGAGGGAGGATGACTTCTACAGACTCTGGGAGGGCTGCCAGCAGGGAAAACTGCCTGCTTCAGGAGTGGCGTCTGTCTGGATAGGACAGTGACAGGGACGGCTGGGGAACAGTGGGATACCACACAGTATGCTTCAGTGCAGCGCATTATACCCTAATGTAATGTCCCGCTTGCGGTCTGGTTTTAATAACGCTACACATCTACAGAGGGCTGGAACCGCCGGAGTTATAAAAGCAGCTCACAAGCCGTCAGCCAGGGAGCCGACTCAATTACCGTAGGAGCTCCCAAGACAGCGCAAGGCAAACAGGCCAATCAGATCGGGCCCCTGGGTACCGGCGGGATAATTGTTTGCAAGTGTTGGCCCTGGATTGCAGCTTGAGAGAGATTACAGTGGGGTTAAGCCTCACAAGTTGATTAGAATTCTCCTTCCTTCCGTCTCTTCCGTATCTTTTTAAGCAAACACGAATTGAAGAAAAAGCAAGCATGGACGCATGCTCTGGAGCTCTGACTCCCTGTGCGGGGTGCCCCCTCTGTGCATTACATGGGGTAGTCATCAGGAACACTGCCAACACAAATAAGGCAAGCCGTGCTTATCATCAAAAGCAGAGGGTCTTTTTTCTTCTTCTCAAGATGGCATTGGTACGAGTGTGAGTAGATGGAAATCATTCATTCGAGGTGATGAAGATTTGGCTGCAGTAATAGGGCCTCCGTCTCCCGCTGGAGCAGATGGCAGACGGGCGACTCGGCGGAGCGCTTTTGCCCCACACTCTTGACCGTAACTCCTAACAGAGGGCGAGTAGTGTGTAGAAGTGAGGGAGCTGCAAAGCTGGCAGAGACACAAGCCAAAGAGAAGAATAATAAACCACATGAGGAAAGGGGAACCCAAGAGCAATACAAGAGAACTTACTTACTGTAATATTTTATCATTTTGCAGGGGACAAGTTATTTATAACTACCGTACTGCTTTATATGCTTGTTTTCTCTGACAAAAGGGTTTGGGAATGTGCTGACCATTTCCCCTTTGAGCTGGAGGGAGAGTAGGAGGACAGTATAGCCGGAGGCAGAACCACCGTAGCATGAATACCTGGGGCCTGAGAAGAAAGTAGGTCCGACATGTCTCAGCACTCCAGAAAGGACGCATTTCCCAACAGATCTCTAAGAAAAACATTTCCTCTCGTGTGACTGACCCCTTTTCGTGGCAGGCACTGAATGTGTGAGCTATTTGAGGAGACTCCGTGTCGCTTTCCATTTTAGCCACAACCGTCGTTTTCTTTCAAGGTACACCCACAGACATAAAAAAATGCACATGCACACAGTGCCTACATTGATATTTACGATATGAGAACCTGAAAAACGAACAGGGGAAAAACCTCTGAGATTTCAAGGAGAGAGAAAGTAATTTTTTGGGCGGGGTAGAAGTTAGAGCACTTTTCTGATATATACAGTATAACTATAATGAATCAAACGGTGGACACTTTGAAGTCTGGAATGATGATAACTACCAGTGAAGGTAGGTAGCTAGGAGAAAAGTCCTATTTACGACTGAGATGAGCGGGGCACGGTAGCGCATCATGTGCTCCGGCGATGCTGAGCTTTTCCTGGCGAGAGCGAGTACAGTAAAGACAGGGGATTGAGAGATTTAGTCATGTACTGTACGTTCAGAAATCTGATTGAAGGAAGAACAGGAGGCATGTGTGAGCAGGTTCAACCCAAGTTCACCAACGTCTCAGCACCCTGTAACTGTTTCTATAGATGGCCAGGCAGTCCTGAGCACGTATGTCACAAACCCTTGTCTAAACTTCACTCCTTCATGTTTTATGGGACAGCACAGGCTCAGACATTTGCAACCTCATACTGACTTTATACACAACCGTAAACGTCAGCTACATGAGGTGGATATCCTAAGCTTTATTGTAATTACACAGCTCCCAGTGCAACCGAAGCCAGCCAAAAACGTATACAGTGGAGACTATATTTGGAGTCATATGTGGCCTGAGAAGAATAAATTCTATACATGAGTTCAGTGTGTGGCTTTTTCGGGAATGCAAGATAATAAACTGCGCAATCACATTTGCATAAATCCTAACCACTCGGAAATACTATGCCTGAAGCAATCAGTCTATGTTGGAATCAGCTGAGAGACCGACTGCGATTTCAATTCCACTCTCATTTATAGGTTAATAATAGCATATCAATGTCGTCCTGCCGGAGTGGAGGGGCCCGTCTGTCCAGGAGATTGCACTTTGCCAGCCTCTCATATGAAATGATTTCTTAACTGAGGCCTGATGGAGATGAAATGAGAGCAGGACAATTAGCCAAACCACAAACCATGAACTCTGAGTGATGAGGATAGCCCAATAAAATATGGCCTCTGGCATCAAAATGGCTTTCATACAAGTCTGATAGACAAGATTAGAATAAATCAATGTCATAGGGAGAGAAGGAAGCGTAAATCTCACAAAACTCTCACAAAGCCTAGAATAAAGATTGACGCTCGCTTAGGATATTGCATAATGCTGTAGTTGGGCTACATCAATCAATCAAGTTTTATTTATATAGCCCTTTTATACAAGCATGTCTCAAAGGGCTTTACATTGCATGCATCATATACATAGTACATCACATACTACACTACACACAAACACACCTATTTGCATGTCTTTGACTGTGGGAGGAAACCCACGCGAACACGGGGAGAACATGCAAACTCCACACAGAAAGGGCCAGGTGAGATTTGAACCCATGACCTTCTTGCTGTGAGGTGTCCACTGAGGTCTAACCACTGAGCCACTGTGCTGCCCGCCTACAATGTCACAGCAAGAAGACACATCATTTAACTTGATATCTCAACGCTTGGAAGAAACACTTCTCAACACTTGTTTATTTCCCTTTCAAATTTGCTTAGCTTAATCTTAATTCTTTTTTAGTTTTATTACCAAAGTCTACATACCTGATTAAAAATGTAGGGTATGTGTCAGATGCTAAGAGCTGATCATCTATGTGTGGTAAGTAGATTAATGGTACTACTTCCACTAAAGGGGCAATTCTTTCGATGGGAAGGAATAATTTTGCAACCAAGAAAGTCAATCAAGATGAGGATAGTCATAAGTAGGAATTCGCTGCTCTGCAGGGGGAAATAAATACCACTCGCCACTTTGTCCTATCCATCTCCTGAACCATCTTCTGGGGGGGGCGCTCTCTTTTCTGCCGAGTCTTTACTCAGCCCATTGCAATGTATAGATGCTATGCAAACTTCTTTTTTTTGTATTGGATTCAAAGTTCAAAAGGAGGAGTAATCTTAGATCAGCAGCAGCAGCCAGCGGTATTCTTGCTACACTCAGCGTGTGTGAGTGAAGCATGATGGGAGCTGTCTTATCAGCGGGAGAAAGGGAACGTTTGGCCGAGCCCTTAGTAAAACAAGCTGGGGGAATCCAAAGATAACTTGGGGCACTCTGTGGTTCTCCGATCAGATTCCAGGAGCCTTCCAGACGAGACTCTCTGACTGACTGTCCAATCAAGAGAACCGGATTCACAAGAGAGAGCATGCCATTTGTATGTTTATGTATAACATGTTCAGTTGGAGCAATTTGTGCCTGAGGCTTTTTGGATGCTCCAAAGTGTTCTGGCCCATCTAACGTCCTCACTCTGTGGTGTGTGAGAGACAGCTAGAGACAGCCAGGCCTGGGTGGTTTCTATTTTTAGATGTTGAATTTCCCAAAAGGCCACATGAAATTCTTGTACATGATTGACCATGGTGGTTTTCTTGTTCTTGCTCATTTTTGCTGAACATGCAGAAACAACAGAGTGATCTTATTTGCCCCTACTGCTATATACTATAAAAGCTCCAGCATGGAAGGAACTGGTGCAAAAATCTGCAAGTAAATGAATGATGTAGAGCTGAAACCATTGAATCCAACAAGGGGTGAAATGAAGGCGATGTAGTTTTCAATCAAGCGCCTCATATTTTAGAGTGCCCAGTTAAACAAATCTGTCTCTCACGTAGCCCAGAGTGAAACCACCCAATCAGGGCTACACCTCTGCCAATCCAAATAGTCCACAAATGACCGAGTGTGCGTGTAAATCCTTGCCAACTGGGAAATTATCACACACATCAGTCAGATTCTCCATGCATGCATCCTTTGGAGTGTACACACACACACACACACACACAAACCTACAAAACAGAAGGGATATAATGAATTACACTTCACATGGGTGAGGCACAAGTTGATTCTGCACTGAGATCACTCCAGAAATCCCGTCTGTAGTCTTTGAAAACAAACCAGGCACAGTGGAGAACGCAGCAGTCGCTCCAGTAACTGTGACACCAACGAACACACAGTGACCTCGTTGTATAAAGACATGTTCATGAAATACTGGATGACATTTATAAATCTCAGATTTATGTCTGAGCTTGCTATTTCCACTGGAGCCCATTTGTATCTTACTTGAAACATCATGTGTGACACGCTGGCCAGTTGGCCATCCGTAGTGCTAACGTGTCAGAGATCTCAGTGTGGATGTTGGACGGGAACAAGCTGCCATCCCCAGGGCTTTAGTATAAAGAGGACTTTGAACAGAGACTTTAAAAATGGTGAAGGAACTGAAAAGGAGGACTCCGCCCACTATGAAGGATTTTAGCTGTCATCTGTGTGATGGCTACGACACAGTAACGCCGCAATTGATGTCTATCTGATCTACGAGCTTTTTCTCCAAAAGTGGACCCGTTCCAGACATTTTCTTCCCACCACAAACGGTCAATATTGCATAGAATTGTAATAGGATCGTTTAATTGACAATCAATTAAACCTCGCAAGAGCACCACTCCCACAAGAACATTTAGAGACAGCATGTGATAGATTGACAGATTGATATTGTAAAAGACAGAAGAGGGGGAAAAAAGGAAAGCGTAGGCTCAAAGAAACCAAACGAGTGGGCGAGTTGGAGAAATGTGGCCTGAGAATTGCTATGAGCTTTCACAGCTGGTGTGAAGCCGTGCACACTCCTCTCCCTCTATTGTCCTGGCATCACTTCTGAGGAGAGTGGAGATGAGGAGAGCGAGGCGGAGACCTCCCAAAGGCCTCTCACACCGAGCCTTCTCACTAAAGTAGCAGATACGCAGGTTAGGGGCTTTGTGACATGCCACACAGACACCACACA
This sequence comes from Acanthochaenus luetkenii, assembly GCA_900312575.1. Classification (NCBI taxonomy): domain Eukaryota; kingdom Metazoa; phylum Chordata; class Actinopteri; order Beryciformes; family Stephanoberycidae; genus Acanthochaenus; species Acanthochaenus luetkenii. Next base: position 43,898 of record OMOT01088174.1, on the reverse strand, counting down.
GACACCACACCGGCCCGGTGGAACGAACAGGCCCACGCAGGGCTGACGAACAGCAAACACTTGCCACACAGGGAGTATTGTCTGGATTCCATCCAAACATATGTGAACGATTCTGGTGGTGACTGCAGAGACAGAAAAAGTTGAAATCTTCGCGGCATGGTTTAGAAAATGGTGACACTGAATACATGCCAAACTGTCACGTGTGCCTGCTTTGTGTGTGAAAAAAAGTCATTTCGAAAGACTCCCCAGCTGAAAAATGGTGAAAAGATGTTGGAGCAACTTCCCAGCTGCCTCGCTCTGTTCCCCAGCAAGTCTCCAAAGGGCGAGAGATGACCAGTATGAGAAAGCCAGAGCAGGTAGTCTCTCTGGGGGGGTCATTACCTCGCTGAAAGGCTAAACAACTCCCCCATGCCTTCACAGGAACATCACTAAGAGCACCTCTGCCATTGGCTGCTGGCTGGGAAGGCTCTATAACACAACCACTGGGAAGCGAAAGAGCACAGCAGAGGCCTGGAGGAGTAATTTAAATGCTTTCTTTAAAGCTGCACTAGGCAACTTTGCATGTTGGCGGCCCCAAGAGGTAAATGTTAGAATTTTTAAAATGTCATTACCCAGAAATCTTGTAACGTGATATTAGTAAATTGCACAAATCTGCAAATCTGCGATTGCTTTATACCAAAGGGACGAGAGAGGCAAAAGATCTAACGTCGGTGAGTCCAGCTTTCTCATAACGGAGTGCTCACTCTGTATTTCGCTCTGAAGTTTTGATTCGTCACTTCCTGTGCGTGGAGAAGATGTCCTGCCAGTGACCATACCTGACTCTTCAAATTAATTTGGGCAAATTAGAGAGAGAAAATCTATGGCATCTCAGTTAGGGGCGATGGGACGTCTCTTCTCTGTTGCAGCTACGCTTTGTGATTTAGGCTGGTTAGACTGGTGTATTTTCATTAAAAAATATTGCCTAGCGCAGCTTTAAGTTAAAAAACGGTGTGCAGGACTACAATCATTTAAGCAGCTTTTCATGACGATTTCACTTAAGACACAGCAGGTCTCAATTTTCATTTGTGTAATGTATTTTGTAAAACAATGAGCAACATTACACAGGCACTATTGGCACATTCACATATTCTTCATAATTACTAATAAACCAATAGGTAATGGAAGTTTTAGTCATTATTTGCATTTCATATTCACAAACCGTCCTTGAGTAACTCTGCGTGACATCACGAGAACAATCAATTCCAGATTTGTAAAGTGGACTTCTCTGTCCATATGTCCATTAAAAATAAATATGCTGTATTAGGGCATCCCTGTAAAAGTACGTGTGTACTCTTGGCTGCCGACGCAAACACCGAGTAACTTTTGTTGGTCTGTAAAGAGAAGGCAACACTTTGCCAGGTTTACGGACCCCAATAGGTTCTGCAGAACCTGCTTTCAGGGAATGGGATTGTCTGAGCTCCTTTAGAGCATACAAGAAACTAGACTTTGGGACGTGAAAAGACAAAGAAGTATTGATTGCTAAACCAACAGTGGTTTCATTAACTGGACCTTTTCATCTTACTCTGTGTAGTGCTCATGCATTGACATAAACTTGGAGGGGTTGGGTTAAGGGCAGAAGGTAGGGTTAGTTTGGTGTTGGGTCCACATATTTGGCAGAGGAACAGAGGGGAGGTAATATAGCAGACGGGGATATAATGGCAGAGGATAAGGTTTCTGTCTCTTTCCTTCCCTCTCACCCATCACTCACCATAACTACTACACTGTTGGAAGAAAGTGAGTCAAAACACCATGAATGTGTTCCTGTGACTCAGTGGGACAGAAGGTAAACTAAATTAGAAGTGTGTTGATTAATTAAATGCGATTTTTTAAAATTGCAATTAACGTTTTCTGGAACATCACACCAGAATGTTAACTCTACTTATTTTATGTTGGCAAAGAAGAGTTTGGAATGTCCACTTCGGGGACACCACAACAAGGTTTGTTTTAATTCTAATTTGTTGAATTGGATTGATTTACGTTGCCTTTTGGGGGGAATTTAGGTTGTCTTATTTCATGAATATATAAATGGAATGACCTCACACCAGGATTAAGACAATATGGTGCAATTGTATTTGATAAGATCAGTATGCGCTCTTGTAAATAATAATAATGCATTTTATTTATATTGCACTTTTCATTCAGAAGAATTTCAGAGTGCTACAAAGTTAAAAACATAGCAAACAAACACAAAATAAAAATTAATAGTAATAATAGTGAACACTAAATTTAAGACGAAAAGGCCTTCGTAAATAAATGTCTTAAAAGAGTTGATGTGCTGTGGGTCCATGATTTATAATCTCATTCTTGCTCAGCTGGTACACCTCTCTCTTCGAATTATCACCTGAAATCCAAACTAGACTGTAAAACAAAACAAAAGTTGACTAATCATTTCAAGAATTCAACAAGCTCAGCGGCCTTATGTGGTGTTTGTGAATTCAATCCCCAGTCAAGTCCTAGCTTGGCATTCATTATCATACATTTGCCCTAAACCTAAGGACCTCCGATAAACTAGCCTCCTGCCAGTGGGTCTATATGTAGTGTAAACAAAGATCAGAGTCTGACAGCATAAGGATTGTAGAGTCTTCGGAAGGAAAAGTGTCATTTCACTTTTTAGATAAGAGTTCTGATTCTCTCCAAGGTGTCTCTCACGTGTTGGTGTTCCGAAACACCACAGCTTGTTTTAAAAGTTCAGAAGTCTCCAAACACTATTCACAGACTCTTTTTTGGTCTGCAAACACCAGCAACCTTCAGCTGTTGGAAGTTACGTTGCCCGTACATTTTGGGTTTCAGAACACTTTCTGCTAAAAGTGAGGCGTCTGTCTTTCATCGGGACCCAGCAGCTGGAAGTGATTAAGCATCAAACCATTTAAGGAGAAAAGGCAAAATGAGCGGAGGAGAGACATTGTGCAGCTAAGAAGAAAGTATAGCTAATATGGATAGAATGGAGTGGAAGCCATGTTTATTAGTACTCACCATATAGTAAGTGCACATTCAAGACCAGGCGTGCAATACAATTTATCCACCTTTAAATTGACCAGGCTGGTTAATTAGGCACAAATACTTGTAATAATGACCAACAAATGCAAAAGACATCTTGAGAGGTGCAAGAAAATTGAATGAATACAAACATGTACAGGCCTACACATTGTCATACTGTTTGCCACTTTATAATATGAGTAGTACTACAAAGCAAATCCTGAGTCATCAAGAAGGAATGTGATTATAACACTTTGAAAACAAAAGGTGTTTTTAAAAGCCCTCCTGTGTGCACTAACCTGGTCACGATTTGATATGAGCCACAATCCCTAAAGGTAAATCGAGAGTATTTGATTTGTAGCTCTTATTTAAAATGAAATTTAGACGGATGAAATCAAATCTTGAGCAATTTCATTCTGAAAGGCACACGGGTGGAAAGGCTAGCAGGGGGTCCTGGGAAAGACCTGCATGCCAAACACACTGCTGAGCCTCGTGTGGGCCCTAAGATGGTGTGGACTTTGCCAAAAACGTATAGCACTTAGCCACCGCTGACAAAGTCTTTGCACAAAATATCAGGGATAATTCTCAAGGAAGGTTTTACTTTGGTTAGAAAAATATAACCCCACCCCGCCCCATCCCCTCGTACTGGTGTGTGTGGCGTTAACCCCTGGCCAGCTGGAATGACAGAGGCCGCTCTGTAACTCATCTGATCCTGCACAAGGCATCAAACCGTTTATTTTCCAAAGGTCAAATGGGAGAAACAAACCTGCCGCTATTTTCTAATACATGCTGATCACTGGATGAGCCAATGGAAAGTAAACAGAGAGAAAATTACCAGTTTGAGTTATTTGCATTGAAGAACAGTCATTTTAGATTGACAAACTCATACCAAGATGTGGACGTTAGGATTTAAAACAAACAAGGAGGCTGGGGGAGCTTGTCTTTTACTTAGGTTTAATATTTCCAATGGATGTCAAAGTGCTTGCCATCACCTGCCTTGTAGACATTCACATGTGGTCTAAATTATTAATCTCAAGGTTTATCTCTGAAAGGCAAAATGGGTTATTGGTAAAGTACAGTATGTTCTCTCATGGTGGATGTTTTGTTCAGATGTTGTCTTTTAATCAACCTCAAGCCAACAATAAAGAAAGTCTAGGGGAAAAGAAAGAGAGATACAGTAGATATGCTGTTGCCGTTTACTTTCAACTGTATATATTCAATATATCCATTAGAACAGCAATAATGTACCCAAATGCACATACTGAGGTCTAAAAGCTGTATTTCAGGACCTGACATGGTCTTTCCTCTCACATCTTTAGGCACAACCATGCAAAGAGGGGTGCTGACAGAAAGCTGGCGTGATTCGACATCAGCCCAGACTGCTGAGGGTCATAGCACACCTCTGAAGTAACCTCCCCCAAAGCCAAACCACCACAATCATCGGCAGACCCGGTTAAAAGCCTCTGAGGCCTGACCAAGGTCCAGTGTGGGAGGTGAACCAATGCTAGAGGCTTGCTGAGTGGACCCTTCTCTAACAAGACACTGGGGGAGGTGACCTGGCCTCAGATCCCCATGAAGCCGGCCCTGTTGGGCTCTAGCTTAGCTTCGTTTTCAGCCCGTCGTCCTCTTCATGTCCGTCCAATAGGTTGTGGATCGTGGGGTCTGGGTAGGTGGGAGGCGAGCTAATATGAACCATACACAGCGTGTGGGGGTGCAGAAGCACTGATGTGTGCGAGGGTAGCGCTACAGCTGCCTGCAGTGGGTGGGAGAATGCCCACTGAGCATGGCATGCACAAACACAGCACAGATGAGGTTGCGGGGCCAGATAGGAGCCTGGTTCCCAGAGATCCACAAGCTTGTTTGATGAGGTGGAGGAAGAGACAGACACCGACAATCCCAGAGTTGTTCTTTTCTTCTCTGCGTGAGCCAGGCCAAAAGTACGGGCCGATAAAGCCCTGTGATCTCGTGGTCTTTCAGTAAAGCTTTGAGAGCAATGCATTCATCAATAAAGAACCAGTCAGATTTACGCAGACCGTCTTTGGAGACAAACCACTGTTCATCTTTGATATATATTCATATTCTTCATTAGAGATATTCAAGTACCATGAAACCACATGCTCATTTTATCAATCGGTGGCCAACTCAAAGCAGCGGACAAAAATCGGTAATAATATGCAACACATTGCAGACATCAGATTTGGATTGTCTTGTCTGTACTGATACTTTGGCTAATCACAAAAGCAGATCTGCATTATGTTCTTTCAGGAGGGATTGAAAGCATCATTAAAGTTTGAGAAAAAGAGGTTTTGGGTTGTGTAGTCACCTCGCCATGATGTAACTCCAAATATAGATATCTATAGATATCTTTAACAGTTGCTCAGTTGATGAAAACTTGATAATCCAATATAGGGTTTATTTTCTCCCCATACACTTACATTGCATCTTCTTCCTAATTAAAATAGTAAAATCAACACAAAGTTGAAATTTTTATTTCCCCAAAACACTGAACCGGGTTTTGTTATTTTATACTATGGCAGAATCCGCTTTGTTTGCGTTCGTTTGTGTGCTAAACGTGTGACTTTGAGACCTGTTTCTCCGTGCAATGCAAGTCAATGGGGGAGAGAAATAAACCCTATTTTGGATTATCAAGTTTTCGTCAAAGGAGCTACTATTGAAGATATCTCGCCAATATTTGGAGTTACATTATGGCAAGGTAACTACACAACCCAAACCTCTGCCAAACTTCAACGACGCTGTAAATGTGCATAAAGAACTCTCCTATACATACAGAATTACATGCAGATGCTGACTACCCAACACATGTGGACATCGATATAGACACAAAATATACATGCAGTATACACTGTGTTGCAACTGTGCATGTATCGTCCCTGAGGCCCTGCTGAGGTCAGCAGTTAAGAGTAGGAGTGGGGTTGGTCGAGTTCCCCAGCGCAGCAGAGGGAGCCAGATCTGTGGTGTGGCAGCGAATTGACTGTTCCAAATCTCTGCAACACTTAAAGGCACCAGACAGGCCCTAATGAAATACCAGTGCTTCATCTCTCAACCGCCTTCATCTTTCAGAGGGTAGGAAATGGGAAAAGCGTTGCACATTTTTTTGGAGGGGGTTTGGTTTTTGAGTAGAGATTTGGAAGCCGCCCCATATGAAGGATGTGTTTCTTGACAGTCATACTGCCATTGTGATTTAATTTCAGCTTGGTGGAAAACGGTCATTAAAACAGGCAGTCGGAAAGCCAACACAGACTATTGTGCCACTGTGATTGTGTTAGTGTCTAGACCACAGATCACAGGAATAAACTGCGAAGAAGAGGAAGACGCATTTTCAGCAAACCAAGTGTGAGGGATTTTTTATCACACATTATCAGTCTCAATTATTATAATTTATTTTTTTCTTCTGTTTCTCTATAACACTTCCTTAGTCTTGTAAAAGTTTGCACTTTAGATTGAACATTTGTCTTACATGGTTTCAGTTATGGTTAAAACGCAGCAAAGCTGAACTGTCATTAAGGTTGGGACTTGTAACAGTTTGGCACCAGCACGTTGTGCAGTGCCCGTCAGTGTTGTAAAAAGTAAATCGTCAATAGATCGTCTAGTACGGCATTTACACTAATACTAATTGCATGATGTTGTGCTTCCACCATGTGACTGTTCAAGTCATTACTCTGCCGTCTCGCCCAAGGCACTGGGTGCTCCAGATAGTGACGACAATGGGCAAGGTGACAGACTTTCCTGCTGTGGTGGAGCTTGGAGACAACTTCACTTGAACCGTACCTCTGCCGTCGTGCGGCTTGAGCGTTTTAATTAATGTTCGTTGGCTGAAATTAGTCAACCTCTTAGGAGACCCAGCATTTCCCTGTTATCTTGATGGTTTAACCCTGTTTTTCAGCCAAAGGAAGGTCAAGTCAATTGAACTGCTAAAAACATGCCCAAAGTACATACCTTATTGTTCAGTTACTTTATTAAAAGAGATGATACCCCAAATCAAATTGATTAATTATTTCTGTATTATTATTTCACGAGTCATACTACATCTTGCACATATTTAGGTGTCTTGACTGGGACACCATTGAAAAATAGATATTTAATCTCAATGGGGCTATTCCTGGTTATATAAAGGTGAAATAAAAAACTACAAATAAAAGGTGTCATTTCTGCAAGGAGTGTCCTCAAGTGATATCCATACAAACACTATATTGTTAATACCTACAGTTTAGTAAGAGCATGCAGCGCGTAACAAAATATCTACTGCGGCGAGCTTGGAGTTTGAGGTTGCTAAAGCCCAAGCTGTAGTGTCGTGATGATGTTGCTTTCTCTGATTGGTTAATTTTACCATCATTCATGTTGCACCACAACATCATAGCTAAGTTTTCTTTCCAACTATTTTGGTATTTTTCTTATAATTACTCAATCAAACCTGGAAAACATACATGGCATTTTCAGCACAGTGACACCAGAGAAAACTACCCATGATGCTGTGCAACATGACCAAACCAGTTTCTGAGCCTGGAAAACAGTGCCTGCTAAACGGTAGAACAGTATACAGAACAGTTAATATAGATTATAGACAGTCCTTACTGTCCTTAAGAGTTTTCTGACATAGTGGCAGACTCTCTGAATGTCGATCCATGTAAACACTCGAGCATGTTGAGCTCTCTGATGAGGAGCCGATGATTACAGCCCACCTCCAAACCCAAACAGCATTAGAGCCACGCAGCTTTGGCTTTATTGCACTACTCTTTTAGCAATGTAATCAGTCCTGAGGGGAGGGAATTTAATCACGCTCTAATGTCCCCCCTCTGCAGCCTGCTGCCAGGACTCCCTCACATCCAGCAAGGGAGGGGAAGGGGAGAAGGAGAGAGGAGGGGGGAGATCGGGGCACCGGGGCCATGAAGCCCTACTGGAACCATACACATAAACACACCCTGTCACTGATTGATAAACACTGCAAACAAATGAAGGCTGCCTGGGCAGGGAGCTGGCGTGAGGTCTGTTTAGCTGTAGTCCCAGTCCCGGACCAGGTCATTTCATCATTGGTTCAAACCTGGGTCGGACGTATAAAAACAACGTACTTCTGGCAATGGAGACGGTCCGGAGAGCCGAGTGTCTGTTTAGATCTTTCTCTTTTGTTTCATTGAGTCACATAATTGCAAGTCAACAAACGTTCAACCAGCAGGCAGAGAATCATGAGCAAATAGACGAGCACACACACACACACACACACACACACACACACACAAACAATACATACATAATTTTCCAAACAGTGCCCTGCCAACAACAAGCAACAGCTGGTTTCGCATAAAAACTCGGACTCCGTCTCACCGAGAAGGATGGAGATGCTCTCTGTCATCGTTTTACCTTTGACCTTGTTTCAAACTCGCTGGAAAATGTGAGAATGTGATTTTCCCACATGCATGTAATCCGTGTAAAACGTCACCTCATGAGTTGGAATACTTTCTTGCTGAGGCAACATTTACTATTTGACATGTTCAATATGGTTACTCTCTGATATTTGTATGTTTTCCATCTGAGATGTTCGCTCTGATTCATGAACAGTTTTTTCACACAAATTATTTTCAGCTTTCAAAGCCATCGGCGGGTTTCATTTCCTCACTAGAGTATTTATTTAGTTCTCAGCTAAATATTTAGGTGACAGGGTAATTATATTTTACCTTGTATACATGTCCGGTCCCCTCCTTCATGTGATTAATTTCAAACAGTCCCTTCTGAGTATACGTAAGGTAGTCAGTGAGCACTTCAGTTGTTTCTCCGAGCAAAAGGGACTTCCACAGTAAACACGTCCTCCGCAGGATTACGCTCACGCAAGCTCTTAAAAGGAACACACGCAAGTTCTGAATCAAACATATCTCGTCTATTTGAAAGTTAAAAACCTGTTTGGCTTACACACAAGCAGAGCTTTGGCTGCGACTTCCCGCTGATGATCCCATGGTATATTCATACACACCTCAAATTCGCCTCGCACACTATCCAAGAGCACTTAGCCCCGAGCCAGAGTCAGTTCAGTGATTACATTTCCTGCTTCTTGCTAAGCAATGAGACTTAAATAGGATGGGGTTGTTATCGTCAAGTGTCTGGACCTGCAATATACCGTAGTATTAATTGCTTGCCCAGCTGTGGAAAGAGTGCGCTTTGTGTGTGCATTCGGTGAACAGAGGCTGAGTGATGAAATCCTATGAGCTTTCCAACACACCCTTTTAGTGTCCTTTTAGTGCAAATCAAAGGTTTAAAAGAATATACATTCCCGTTGTTAGTTTTAATAATTTCGAGGTTCATGCGATCACTACTTTCAATTAAACTGGGAGGAGGGTGCATAGGTCATGTCTGCTGGTGAGATGAGCTTCTGATGAGGTCAGGAAACTCGCATTGGGTTTAATCAGACATCGATATGAGATCCATTTATATAAAGGATATTGCCTCTTCTTCATTAGCACTCTTGTATGAGAGATGCTGCGTCCCTGAATAGATAAGGATAACTTCAGTAAAGCTGCAGAGTAGAGTCTGATGGGGGCAGCAGATATGTAAGGCCACATGTGGAGGCCACAGCTAATAGAATCCCTGCTATGGGTGAAAGCCTAGCGTCCATGTTTGTTTTGCGCTTGCTACGCCAACATACACTTTGATATGGCCGTTATCTGGTTTTCACTGGAAGCAACTGAGGGGTTTCATTCCAAAATGAGATATCCACTATTTGAGTGACACCGACTCTTACAAAATGATTGATAGCACCAAATTAAAACAAATTAAAGTAGGTAACTTTAGTCCTTGGTTGACAAAATGACAACACTTGCAGACTGGATCCTCGCGATTTTAGACATATTGGTAACAAAAATATCCCGAAATAAATATACGGCGTTTTGGAATAGAACCCTTCAAGTGTAGAGTAGATTCAGTGTGCAGTGTAGTGTACATTTTCTGCGGCCATAATGTGTACAATGTACACCAGGTGAGTGTTTTTGCCTGGGGACAAAGTTCATTTTATACACACTCAAAGACCAAATCACACCCTGTGATGGACCGGCAACCTGTCCAGGATGTTTCCCTGCCCTCTGCCCAGTGCATGCTGGGATAGGCTCCAGCCATGAACAGGAATAGGCAGGTAAAGAAAATGAATGAATGAATGAAAAAGACCAAATCACACTGTCCAAACCGCCACCAATAATTGTTCAAAATGTTCTAAAAGTGAGTAACTGTGCTTCTACCAATTTCTCCAGAAATTCACCCTAAAGGTTTATTAATTTCCAGATTCACAGTTTTCCCTGAATTTCCCATAAAGCGATTTAAGCTAAAGGCATTTTTGATTTACTTCCATGTCTGTTTTTAATGCTGCGAGCTGTTCACTTGGGAAATTAGCTAGATAGCTAACAATTGGCTTTACACTGAACTTTTTTACTGTTGTTGAACTTTTTGCGCAGACTCAAAGTCAATGTGTTTGATATTTGAAAAAAAGAATTTAAAAAAGCCAAAAGACCTCAACAGACTAGAACTGACTTGAGACATTCCGAGTGAATACTGTACATGTTTTCAGTTCACGGACACCCCAACCCACCCACACACACAACGCTCTGCCATGTTTCTGTGTGTTCATGCATGAGTGTGTGCGACTTCCACAGAAAGGGACGTACGAAGCATACCTCATCTAATCCAATCAAGCAGCGAGCTCTGACTAACATGTGAGGTCCCGGGTCACAGGTCAGCCAAACGTCCAGCTGCCCCTCTGTGACCTTTGACCCAGCGACCATCTATTCCCTCTTTCATCTAGTAGCCAGCCACCCACCACTTGTGTGTGAGAGCATCATGTGAGGTGCTTCTGCCACCATCAATAACTATGACTTTGATGCAGGGAAGTGAATTGTGGCACGGGGAAAATGAAGGGTATTGTATATCACAGATAAAATGGCACCTAACTTCTCCCTGGAGTCTATTTTGTGTTTTTCCATGATCCGAGTAAATGCTGTTCTGACTTTGTAATTAAAGAGTGCTCTGATGTTCTGAGGCATGGTATTATAGGGCCTCCCCGACCAGCAAATGATCTTCAAATAAGCCACACACGGCAACCCATTTATTAAACAAGCAAGTCAAGCCAAAAGACAACATTTACCCTAATGCTTTAATATGTTATGATAAAATTCTGCGGCGTTCACACTCTATCATTTAGATGTTGGATCCAATGCTCCAATGGCTATGTTGAAACCCCTTATGCACCCACGCGCAGTGTTTTAATTTTGTATCATCCCAATTTGTGTGTGGCTGCTCGTTCTATCGATGATGAAAACGACGACAAACAAAGTCAATGAACTGCAGCGCAGAGCTAAACTGAAGCACTATCTCAATTGAACGCACACATCACATACATGGAAAGGTCAAAGGGTCACCGTCCATCATCTCCTTATCTGCAAACAGTCGTCACGTTCAACATGTGAACTTTTGCTATTGTTTCGGTTCCGCTAGGATATCGTTCAAACAAAACATAAGTCATGGTGCTGTGGTTAATCTCATATCCCAGCTCATGTGGGACCAGATAATCGGTTGCCAGCATAACTTATCATCGGTTTCCTGTGAATGCCATACTCTAGAGAATCCTTCATCATCAGAAGTACCTTCAGCCGGACGCCAACAGATTTCTGTCTGCTGACGTCAGTATCTCTCTCACTCTTCTCTCATTTGATCCACAGGAGAACACTAAGCCCTTTTCAACGCCAATAATGCTGACATGCTCAAATTCTCAAGTCAGAGATCTCTTTTGAAGAAGTAACAGCTGATACTTTTCTATCACACAATATATGACATGTTCTTCATGAAAATGATGAGTGCAGTTACCACTAACACTGTACAAGTGAGCTACGGAAGCTAAACTGACAGCTAGATTTTGCTTTGAATGACAAACATTCACATTTATGATCCCCATGGTAATAAAAATAATGATTCCATGGACTTATAGAACTGCTGAAACAAAATGCTATTTCGTCAAGAAACTGACTAACAAGACAAGGTGTACAGGTTATGACAGAAACTTGATCGAGACAGACAAAGCAGTTCAAAGCAATTTAGCTGAATATAATGCTTTTAAAGTGATAATAACCCACAATATCGATTTTTATTTTGGAAACATCTTTGGTTCTAAACGGTCGTTGCTGTGGTGTTTTTTCACTGCACTCACCAGTCGGTTTATATGTTAGCCCAGCATTCCAGGATGGTTGGAGCGGCGGCCATTTTTATGTGTACCAAAAATGGCCGCCGCCCCGACTATCCTGGAGCGTTGATTTGAATAGGGATGTCCGTTCTATCCAGTTCAAATTCTATGGTTATAACCCACTGCACAATGGTCCTATGTGTAGTTGAGAAACAGATAATTCTAGATTAATTATTGTCTCTTGCAAAGGCCATTGTTCAGCAGACCAAATTATCTATAGTGATGCATATTAGTATTCCAATCACGCACGTAATAGTTTAACAAATGATCCCATTAAAGCATTGTTAGAGGACATTAGACTGGAAATGAATAGGTTCATGTAAAATATCCCACTGTGAGATTCTAAGGAGTAACCTCTGTGCTGAGCACTTTGACTCTAGACCTCTGTGACAATGGCGTAACTAAATCAGAGTTTGGCTCCTGAGGAGAGACTCATCAGAAGGAGTGGAAACAGTGTGTAAGGGTGCCGGACCTTGCAGACACACTAACAGTCAAGAGGTCGCTGTTTCTCTTCCCAGTCTATCTGATGGGGAAAGAGGAAGATGGTACAGGTGTTGTTATTACGGTGCAGTCAGGGTTCCAGAAATGAAGCGCAGAACAGCGGTAAGCAGAGGTAGATCAGAGGTGAGCCGACCAAGTTCAAGTTTATGTATTTATATAGCCCCTTTATCACAAGCATGTCTCAAAGGACTTCACAGAAAATGAGCCAAACTAGATCTACCTGAACAACAATCAATGGAATTACAGAACAGTATAAGACAAACCAACCAACCTGCTGAAAGCCAACTGAAAGCTACATTAGGCAGCTTTGCACGTTGGCAGCTACAAATGGTAGTGAGAGGTAACTATTTTGAAAATTTCTCATGTTTAGGAGACAATTTGTATTTAGTTTTGACGGTGGAGAAGTGTCCATACCAGAAACCAGAATTTTATTTGAGCAAATAGGGCGAATCTACAGGTTCTTAAGTAGAAGGGATGGAACACTCTTCTCTATTGCAGCCCACCTGATAAGACGGGTGTATTTTTACCCAAAAAAAGTCTTGCCTAGCGTAGCTTGAAACCACATTCTGTAACGGTCATTATTCCCTTTCTTCTGTCTTTCTCTTCCTTCTATGGATTTATTGCAAGACAATACGGAGCTAACCATAATGAAAAGCATTTTCCCTTGCAGGTATGTACTACAGCTTCTACGCTGTGCGCAGATCAGTCCTCATATGGTCTTCATATTAGAGGCGGAAATGTGAACAGATTCTTTGAGGCACCTGTTACATGAAAAATGGCCTAAGCGCGTATGCTAGTGGCTGTTTTATACTATAGACTTCCAAAAGATTCTGCAGGGCCCTATTCCTGATATAAAACTGTCAGTGTATTTCTTCAAGCCGGATGTTCCATCCACCCATTTGGAGATAGCGGCGGTCATACTGATATTTCATTATGGGCATGGGGGAGAGGTCAGCGAATACAGCAGAGAGACGCAGACCATGACCAGATCAAAGGGAGATGTAGGCTGCATAATGCCAGGGGCTATTAAGTAAGTAAAGTCCCCAAGTGGGGAGGATAAGCTGCCTGAAAGACTGATGGACCCATAACTTAGGTTTTTTGTGCCATTCTAAAATGGGAGAGGCGCCATGGCGAACACAGCTAGGCTGCCCAGGGGTCACTGGCTTCAGGGGCAGTAGATGAGCGGGTGAGAGTGGCAGAGCAGCTCTAAGCCAGTCAGGCAAAAGAAGAAGTGCTGAAAGACCGACTAAATAAATAACCCAATGAAAATAAACACCGGAGAGAGATTTTGCTTGAGATTAAATGAAAATAAGAACGACATTTTTCCATATTTGACACGAAAGAAGGTGGTCATGTTTCCCCAGGCTTAACAAATGGGGCATTATTTTCCATTTGATACAGTATGTCTGTCTCAAACACTAACTGATGCCTTTTGAACTGGGAATCGAGCAGGGCACCAAACAGCTCCAAAAGCAAGGAGTTGGTCTTTTAGAAGATAAACGCGGCCAAGTTGAGTATAACAGCGGGAGAGCAAATGTGTGGGAGAAATAGACGGAGCACACGGCATCCCTATGGTGCTGATGCCTTCTGACACAACTGTCTCCATGAAAACATTAGGACTAATCCCTCTAATAGAGCACATGTTGTACAATATTGTCTGAGATATCAAAGCTCCAGCATTAGTCCCATCCAATGTTATTGTACTCAATGCTTTTGGTTTTCACCAGGAAATCATCAAATTGGGCCATAGGCATTGTAGGATTACATGTGGCATGGAACAATTCCACGATTCCAACTAAGGACCTCAAGACGCATAAGCATCTTGCTTGCTGGCAGGGTAGCAATATTATGGTTTGAACCCTATTATGGTTGAAAAAACTGCTGATGTATTCTCTTTATTGAAAGCACTGGGATTAGAAAATGAAGCCACATTAAAGAACACCAACAATGCCCAAGAAAATACATTATCATTACCTGACCACATGCTTATAATGTCAGCCTGAAGATATTTTTTGACCATTTAAGTTCATGCGACTCTTTCTGTCTTGATGTCCTCTTGATTTGTGTTGTGTTGACTTAGGTCTGATAAAAATACATACAAATGTATCTAAATCAGATCTCCATTATGTTTATCATTTGATCTTTATTGAAAAAGCTTCTTTTTTTAAAGCGAGAACCGTCACTTACGTCTGTCATTCATACTTAAATATGAAAGGGTGCATTGTACGATGAGGCAAAGAGCACATTTATTCCCCCCCTTTACAAAGAAAGGAAAAGAGAAAACGTCAGGGAAAAGTAGGGAAAAGACGGAGAAAAAACACTTCTAATCGTCCAACCCCCTGTTCCCAGTTTCCTCTGAGGCTGGGGCCTTCCAGGGCTCATTCAGCAACAGCTATACGATGTTTTCCTTCCCTTTAACAGATTACATCAGCACACCGGTCTCTAGTCCCTCCAACTACAAACAGGAGCAGCACCTAACAAAAGTGTCTTTAACTGCTGCTGCGAGGTGCTCCGGCTTTGACAGATGAGCATGTTGGCAGTGACATTATGGGAGATATGAAATGCTATCTAGGTATACAAAACTAAATATCTTGAGGTAAGGAACATCCACGCAAAGGTCCATGCAGATACAGTTGAAAAAACGCAAGCATTTAACGCTGAATCCGCTAATCCGGTAGGACCACATACAAGCATTTCAATAAACGCCTGAATGTGGGCTAGTGAGGGATTAGATGTGGCTTTCGTAAAGAACCTGAAGGCTCTGTGGGCTGTAGAAGTGTTAATAGCAGAGAAGAGAAATGGCACAAAGAAAACATATTATACTCCGAAAAGCCAGTGGGAAAAAGGGGGGACTGTGGATTATTGGCAGGTCATGGGATCTCTCAAAGTTTGCTTCACCAGTAACACTTAAGCTCATTTGATGGGTTAAAGATTCAGATGTCACATGATAGATCCTTTGGGAAGAAAACGGGCTCTGTGTGTAGTGAAACGATAAGCAGATCAACCGCCCCTCAAAGGGATTACATTTAATTTCAGGGGGCAAAGGCTCAGAAGGGGGAAACTAGTCAAGCTGAGATTACCAGGTGCACGGCCTGAGCTGGACTGGATGATCTTATGCTGCACATTATCAACCAGGGAGGAACATAGAGCTGCTGCGGCTCTCCTCCAGTGACTTCTCAGCGTCATAATAAACAAAAGCAGAGTGCATCGCTCCACTTGAACACTGTGGGACCGATTACAAGTCTGATGTGGACGACATCTGTGTCACAGCATCAAGTTACCGCCCAGCATGACATAAAGGCAAGTACAAGGCTTTCTTAATGCAGGAAGAAATGTGCAGTAATGAAATATTCGGAAATATTCAAATCACGCCTTGATCTCCCATCTGTCTACTCAATGATCAAAACCACTCATACCAGCAGCATCTCCCATTTCCAATACATTGGAGGGGAGAGAGCGCAAACGATGACCCAAATATATCAACTCTGAGGAAGAGCAGCAATAATCAGGAATTATATCAGCACCTGCTTGTGCACAATATACACATATAACATAATTCACAATGCCATCAGGCCGTTTGTGTTCAAGTGGTTGTGGATGATGATTGCCGTTTCATTTAATCCCATAAAATAGTTCTGTGAGGAAACACCCTGGAGATTAAAGCCTCAGCCTCTTTAGGGATATTTAGGGATATGTCACTTATTTTTGTTCTGCATGCTGTGTGGCCTTTGGTTAAAGGCTTAAAGGGAAATACTGTTGGAAAGCACATTTCACACAAACGAAAGTCCCCGGTCTTATTATTTTTAACTGATTTAAGAGCTTTTGCCTGACCAGAGACTGACTTCTTTCTAAGCTTTTCAACGTTTTTTTTTTTTTATGATGATGATGAAGGCGGGATTGTGTGAAGACATTCCAGGAAATCTTTGATGGAAGAATTAATCTAATTTCTCCACATGGTACGACCTGGTACCTGGAGCCAGAATACCTAGGACCTGCTTACCGATTACCTTACAACTGTGAGTGATTACGACAGAGTTGGTGGGAGGTTATGTCTTCGCCTCCGTCTGTTTGTCTTTGATTCTGTGCGTCTGTTAGCAGGATATCAATTTTGTTCAATCCATCCACTCATGTAGGCTGTTCCTCCTTAGCTATCATTTATTTTGTTTTATGATGTGCTTCCCTACTGACATTCATGTTTAATTACTAAGTAACCTTAGTCACAAAGCATATTGACCCGAAACAATAGAATCAGAAGCAGATATATAAAGATATGGGTTATTATTTTTATTTGGGGGCCAATATATTCAACATAATATGAGATTCATTTGATGCTAAGATTTGCGCTGTATCACAGGAGGGACTCTGAATCTGTTCCAGGTGGAGTGCTGAAGTTTGTAAACCTGTCATGACGTCTGTGGTGCTGTCCAGTGTTTCATTTCATGGATCATAAGGACTGCATTGTTAAAAAAACTATAAACGCCTACAAAAACATTACACGAGTACTCACTGAGGAATTGGAATGTGTATTCTATTTATTTATTTTTAAGTTGATTTCTTGCAACCACACAGTGACACTACAGACCTGCATTGTGTTATAGTGTTCGGATTCCAAACATCTGCTCTGTGGTGGCTCAAACTTTCAAAAACTAACCTTTGCCTTACAGTCAAGATGACAGTTCCATCAAAGTTCCAGTAAAGCCCTTAGTTTCCCCAAAACACAGATTTAGGGAGCTGGGAGCTACAGCTAATGCTGCCTCGCTGATGACTCTACGCTGCCGCACGCACAGGTCACGTAGCTCATCAGAATAAAGGTTCCTCTGCAATACACCAAAACCTTTAAGAGAGAAGGGCTAGGCACAATACTTAAGGGTTAAGAAGTCTGTAAATGGCTGAAGACACGGAAGAATCAGCCTCTTGCATAAATAAGGAGATCATATCCTGCCGTGATTTCCCGTATTTTATTCTCATACGGCCGTATACTTCCAAAGTACTGGAAAAAAAACATGTTTTATACGGGGAAACTGTATAAGTTGGATGGCTTCCTTGGCAGAGGTCAGCGCTCTGCTGCGCATTTTTCATGTTGAAGTTAATTGAGAACAGATAACACAGAGCTACTTAAACCCACTTCTAATAAATAAATATAAATATGATAATCTCTTTGCCTTTATACATTTTTCAGTTGCTTTCATCATTCATGGTCTCTTAGATCACTGTCACTCCAGAGACAATGACTGGGAAGGTGGAGGGGTGTCCATAAGCTTTCCCAGACCCGACCTCACCCGAGGACTATGCGTTTATGAGGTGCTTTTGAAACGTGATGATGTCACACACCGGCTGAGAAAACATGTTAAGTCTGCAGTCTCCACTGACCCTAATGAGAATATTAGCAATGAACACCGACTGGCTTAACAACGGAGTGGCGCGAGGAAATGTGTTGTAGGAGTAGGCGGCGTGGATCTGAGTGTGTGGCCTGTTATCGCTTCCCCCTCCATAGATGCATTACCAAAGATCAATCAATCAATCAAACGTTATTGTCCCGTTAGGGAAATTAGTCTTGCAGGTAAAATAAAAAAGAATAACAGCGACACCCTGGACAATAGAGACTGACATTAGACAACAATTCAATACAGATCCTGAGGGTGACCCACCACAGGTGAGACAAGGGGTACTCAAGTTCATGGAGCAAAAACTGTAAACAACACAATAGCACAATACAACAGTTGCTGTATTGGAACAAGCGATAGTACAGTGGCTCAACAGTTGCTGTGCTATACAGTACTGTGACACCACAGTTGCTGTATCAGAAATAACAGTAATAAATAGCACTCCTGCCCAGAGACAGTACAACAAAATAGAATAAATAAATGTTTTTAAAAAACAAGACGATTATAAAAATGTCTCTTGTAAAACTATCAATAAAAATGATCTAAAACTCCATTAAAAAAAATATTCAGACGTAAAACAGTCATGGCCAATAACCTGTACACATGATTAAAACATGGTTCAACAGTTATGGTTTGCTCTTATTGAGCAGGACAATGGCTGTAGGTATAAAATAATGTTTCAACCTATTGAAGCGCTGGCCTGAGGGAAGAAGCTGAAACTCAGCATGAAGGGGGTGTTGTAGGTCAGAAAGAATAGCACTCGGGTGTTAAACAGCACAGAAAGATTTACCCCAATGATCTTACCACTGAGTTTCACTATTTTACCCAGTCTGTTTCGATTTTTTAAATTCTGGTTCCCAAGCCAGTCTATCATTGAGAAGGTTAGAATTGACTCTACAAAGGACCGGTAGAAGAGGGTCATCATTGTTCTGATTACTCTGAATTTACTCAATTTTCTCAAAATGCTCTCCACATTCCCATATACTCAACAATAGTCTACAAAGCCTGGGAGCAGATGCAGGAGAATACGTTTTTAGTTTTGCGTGTCATCGTCTCTTTCTCTCTCATCTTTCCTATCTCTTCATTCATCCTCAAAAAAAAGGGTCACCCTGTTCAGCTGAACTGCATAACCCAAATAGAACTGTATATAGCCAGGTTGAAACACAAGCCATGCACTTATTCAACAGCCATTTGTCACTGGAAATTATACTGCTGTCTATTACGGTCTATATACTTCTGGCTGAGCTCATTGCAGAAAAAATAATAATGAAACTCACCCTCCATTGTCGGAATGACATAATAGTTCATTAGGTGACAGCCTACCTTTAACCCCAATAAAGGTACAAAATAAAGATAAATAGTACACACCAACTACAGAATGACTGTAAGAGTAAGCCTTTCATAAATTCAAGTCCATGAAGGAATGACCCACGATTATGTTTACTCTGGATCCAACAAAGGAAATACAGTCATTTGTATTTTGGTTGGTTACAACTCAGGTGTGGGTTGAAGTTACTGTTTAAGACTGATCTCAAGTCAGCAACTTCACCCTCAAGCTATAATTCACATACTATAAACAGTACAGTATGGTCTATGTCGAATACATATAAGATACACAGTAGGTTCATATATTTATTTAAGGGGCATGTAAATTAGCCTTAAGAGGGCTTCCTCAGTGATCGCAGATAGATAGAGTTTACATTTAACAGTAATATTTGGGTTGGCTCTATTTACAATTCAGCAAGCAAGGCACACAAGCTGCTGAATTCACCCCACAATTGTTTATCTTTAAGTGACTTTGACACTTATCAAGGGAGAGAAACGGTTAATATCTACTTTGATCTAGTAAGTTCATAGCATGTAGTCTTAAGCCCTATTCTGAATAGTTCTATACGGCAGGATAGTGTAAGCATTACAGAACATGCCCATGATTTGTCATGTCAGACCACATGTGTGTACACCAGGAAAAATGCTGGACTTTTTTATTTTAATAAAAATGTTTTACGGTTACTTACTTTGTAAAACATAATTGAATTGACATCCCTGAAGTTTTTGCCATTATACTGCCTCTTGTATGGTTTTTTTATTAGCATGACATTTGCTTCTTTCCTCCTCTGCCCAAGTCCAACTCCCACCTATAGGCCTTCCTCAACATTACTTGAATATAACTAATTGCATCACACTCGGGGTGGGAAGGTCAACCTAGAGGATTGGCACATAAAACTAGCATTACTTCAACACATAAGTGAGAACTTCATATACACCTAACAGTTATCAATTTAGCTATAAATCTTGGGACCACAACTACAACAACTGCTTCAATTTAGCATGGACGTTAGCTAGCTTACTAGCTAGTTGGCTACAAGCTAGCTACCAAGGTTAGATTCCGGTAACTAGCTATAGAGGGCCAAACATATTACCATAAAATGTGAACTTATATCCCTCTGGATTCTTGATGCCTATTTGTTTCTAATATTCTTTTCAGTGGGGATCTGTGAAATTATAAAGGTTTGTCTGATTTGTGATGTTTGTACGATGTGCATCTTGGTACACAATAGTAGGACACAGCTGGGCTGTACTTGCTCTGTAGAGTTTCCCACCCTGAGTGTGACGTAAATTCAAAATGGCTGCCATGGGAATACGGCCTGTTAGCTACTCCCACATCCCAAACACATAGTTTTGCACATCGTCCTGAAAACTAATCTTTCCAGAACAGTTAAGATGGGTTTTATCTCACAACATAGGACTTATCCACATTACTTTAACACCATCCAGTGTCATTTTCCAATTAGCCAAACAAAATGTACATATGGTATATGAAGTTTAAATGCAAATGAAGATCAGGAAGACTGCTGTGCTCCGGTGATCCTGTTAAAAAGCACTAGGCGTGACCTAGGAACCGCACACTTCATGACCATACAGTATGTTCTCACAACACTTTCCCCCCACAACAGACCCTTTCTTATGTGGGATTAGGACCTCACCTATCACACAAGACTACTGGAGGGAGACCAAAGAGGGAATAGACTTCCCCGCCAATCTAAGCAAAGGAGAAATTAAACACCATTCTTGTTTTCATGCTGACTTATTGTAAGGTGAGATAGAGGTAAAAAACAATGATGTCTCTTTCCCCATATATTGTTCTACTTTTCACTCTCAGTCTTCAATTAAGATAAAAACTACTTATTTTTCTTTATTTTTGGTTCACCATTGTGCACGTACACATACTGTACATGCACACATGCTCGCCCCATATCCCTCCACTGTCAAATCCTTAGAACACATACACACACACACACATGCACACACAGAGTTTATGAAACCCTCTAGAAATGCACTTGTATGGGCAAGCTGCCCAGGAACCCTGGTCATAGTACTGTGGAGCAAGTAGATAATTTGTCTTTGAGCTGTTGTTCACCTCACCAAACAAAGAGAGAGACCCAACTATAAGTAGCTTGGGATTCAACGCCTAGTCTACAACGAAGACTGTCAAAGAACCCACAAAATAACCTGAGTGAATTCAAGCGGGGGATCTAATTAATTTATTGCTACAGCATGACCCCCGCCCCTCCCTTGCCTTTATATAAAGTGAACTACAATATACATGTATACAGCAGCAAAGTATTTGCTCCACTCCCTTGCTCTTAGCAATGATTGTTCCCAGTCTCATAATTCATAAAACAATACATAAAATGTATAAGCACTTAACCATAACTGTGAAGACATAACCATTCAATTGAGCAAATCTAAAAATATCGGGGGGGGGGGAAGGCTGGATTGTTTATAGCAGGCACTAATGAATTTTGATGCAACAAACAATAACGAATAATAATAGTACAGAAAAACTAGATTAAATGATCCCGGGCTAATAGGCTACATCATTGAAATACATGAATAAACTTTTCAATGGCCAGGCAGCTATACAAAAAAAATACAATAATAACAAAAACAATACAAAAAAGACAATCTCACACAATTTTCCTTCAATATTAATGACGCTAATGTGAATAAACTTCGGTGAAATCGCCTCCGTAATCCCAGTGAGTGTGCAGCTCACAGCTGCGATAGCTTCCGTTCATCACTGTGACGGACTTGAGAGATTAATTCTGCATTCAGTGAAACTCTGAAATTTGGGACTTTTGCGGATACTTATACAGTATTGCTGCATTCACTCTAAAATTAGTTTTTTTGTTTAACACACTAAAACGCACTAACTTATTGTATTTCAGGGGGTGCTATGCCTCCTCTAGGGGTAGCTCAAGCACACCCAAGCCTCTCCCTGGAGCCGCCGCTGCTCGGGTCACACCAAGTTAAGGCTTCGGAGGCATAAAAAGCACAGATAGTTCCAGATCTTTTTAAGCCAAGGAGAAATTTGAAACCATGAAGGCTTGAGGGGGAAGAATAACAAAAGGCCTCGGTGCAAAAACACTGGGAAGAAAGAGACAGCTTTCATGCTTTACCAAACCTCAGTTAAGATTGTATAACCTCAAAGAGGGACTTAAAACATACGCATAGAGTGTGTCACTTTATGTCTGTGATAATTAGTGTTGGGGAAAGTTACTTTTAAAATGAATTATTTCCTTTACTTCGATACTTACAGTACCTTAAATAAGTAAATAGTTACGTTACAAAGTTACTCTTTATTAAAAGTAACTCGTTAGAGTACTTTTGCGTTACCCACGTCAATGTGTATGCCATAGCAATGTGGCTCGTGCTGTTGTGTGTTTTAAAATACAATACAAGACTATTGCTTGGTTTTTAACACAGTAAGCCAATCTGATTTAAATCAAGCACACTTAGATTACATGCTGTCTGCACGAGATGCAGTGGGATTTTCAATTGTTCTACTTTTATATATATAATATGAAAGTAAATACATTATATTTTAAAAACTAAGAAAAACTAACCTGCCTAATTACTAGTTAGTTACCACGGAAATGTAGTCTAACGCACATCTACAAAGATGGGGTGGATGGGGGTCCTGCAATAATCCACATATCAGTTATATCAGCTATTCTCAAGAAATTACACAAGTCTCTCTACACAGATGCACAACTGCATAGCATTAGTGAATCTTTCAGTGAGGTCCAATGTCTAAAACTTGACTAAGCCATTTTACCCTAAAATAAGCCAGCCTTTCATATAATAGTTGTCCTGTTAGACTGTCTATTTGGTGCACAAGAGTCTGTCTGTCCTTGCACAGGCACTGGACACAAAGCACGCCACTGTCTCGGACACATCTTCATCGACATGATGAGTGGGTGAGCCATTGGGAATATTTAGCCACTGTCAGTAGGTGTTAGAAGTGATTGAAACATGAGACTGTGGGGAAACACTGACAGGTGGGTCGTAGCAGTCAGTTGGGGGAGGCATCATCTAATGTGTGTGTGTGTGTGTGTGTGTGTGTGTGTGTGTAGGGTTGTATTAGTTTGTTTTATGTATTGTTACACCAAATCTCTAGTGACACAGAGGAAAGTAGCATGTGATCAAGAATAGTTTAAATATGTGATACATCTTTAAATGAAACTGAATCCAATGTGTGCTTTTTTTATTTTCTTACTTACAAATTATTACCAGGATCTCTAATGGACTTGCAAGCTATTGAATTGTTTTTTGGGGGTTGACTAATTCACCTGCAAAAAGAGTTTGGCTGTCCTGGGAATAGGTGTGTAGTGTTGTTATTTCAACATCTTAGTTGGCAGTTACACTTCGGCCTGCTTTGACTGATCCTGCTGAGATAATAGGAAGAAGTCTTTGATTTGAGGTAATTCCAGGTAATAGTTTCCAGAGAGAGCCATTCGGCACTGAGGAATGCCAAGTAATCTGGTCACATTCGTTCTGCTGAACCCCTCAGAAGACCCCGCGGGGTCGTCAGCCTCAGAATACCAGCCCACATTTACGTCCCCCGTCTATCGAAAGTTAAAGGAAAAGAAATGAAAGAGGGAGGGACTCACACATCATCGAGTGACCCATAGCTACTGTTCACATGTGCGATGAACGCATTGAACTGTGCCATAATCTGCAGGCGTTGAGTAGCTGGCGGGCCAAATGGAAATGGTGGGTAAATCACTGGACAGCACGTTTGCCACATAGTGAAAAGAAAAGACAACATCGCAGACTAGTGAAGAGGCACAGCTACCGCTTGACCAAGCCCAAACATGCTCCGTTCACCACAAATCCCATTTGTTTTTAGTCACATCATTCAACTTCTGTTTTATGATCCTGAATTCAACTGCTAAGTGTTTGAAAATGTGCCATTGCAAATCAGAGGGAAGACAGCAATTCAACTGCCAGTGAACTTCTGTAGTGTCCTAAGCCAACAAATTAAGAACGCCTGGCGTACTTTGTGAAATCCTGTTACGGATACTGTTGATGGGCAGGGACTTTGTCGCTGTGGAGACAATGGCTTCACTCTCTGCTCTGGGGTCATTTTCATTAATTAAGCAACGTGGTGCTCAAAAGCTAATCCAATCACACAGCAGTCCTTTCTCACGGTTCCAGGCCCGGCTTCTGGACGGCTTCGGTGGACCTGCTGCTTGACACCACAAGAGGCACAACAATGTGCACTGCCAAACGGACCCAGGACAGAGGACGGGGATCTGGAAAGAGTTGAAGAGGCAACGAAAATAACAAAACACCCATACATAAACCCACAAAGCCAAGTCGCAACCGTTGCCTAAATTCACTGCAGTATGTGCAGATCTTATTTAATGCTTCATAGCACTGACTCTGGACAAAGGAGGAAAGAACAAACACATCCATTCATTTATTCCTTTTTGTTCCCTACTTCCGTCATAGGGGGAAGACTTTTACTTTTAAGGATGACATTCTATGTCAACGTCTCTGAAGCAGCTATATGCACAAAAAAAATATTTTCAGGAAGGGGTGGAATGTTTCACAAAATGGAGGTAACATCGATTTAGGGTAAAGCATCCCTTTAAATCACCATTGTATGTTGACAGCAGGTGTTATGAGTCAGTTTATCCGCAGCTCCCAAGTATTATGTTGGAAAGAACATCTTTCAAAGGTCATATCAGTTTTAGTGTAGCTTCTTAACCCCCATCTCTCCTCTGTTTCTGGTAGAGTCATTTGTATATCCAGGCATCCCTTTGAGTCAGTCAACTCATTTGCCATCTTCTCTTTCAGCACAGCGACTCCCTACGCACAGAACACGCGCTCTGTGTATGGCCTTGTCTAAAGCCACCTTCCCCCAAGTGGCTCATTTTGCAACCAACATTTTTGTTGGAGGTGATCCACAAAAGAGAATTCAAACCCTATTTTAAAAGGCATTAATAGACCTATAGTTTTCCTTTTGGTAGAATAAATGTTGTTTTTATGTGTTTCGTCAGCACACAACTATGTTATTTTCATTGATTTCAGAAGTAAAACTGGTGGATTGACAGCCACGGACTGGAATGACTATCCGTGGTCTGGGTCAGGTGGGGTAGCCCACAAATCACATCTGGTTTAGGGCCCCCCTGTCCTTCATCCTCTCTTTATCTGTTCAGGATCTGAATTCCATTGCCTCCTCCTTCATTTTCCTCTCGACACTTAAACTCCATCCAAAAACTCAAATAACCTCCGGCATTCATTTACAAATTGACTACATTTAGTTGTAGGGCTGCTTCTTGAGTGTCCAAGCTGAGAGAAATACAATTTCCATGGTTGTTGGCTAATGGACTATATTCCATCTGTCTTTCAGATGCCTTATAGAGTTTTCTCCATTGAAGCCTGCACTGAAAACCCTCCTTGGGTCCCCATGTGGTCTTATATGCCAATGGACTATACATTGGACATATCCCTTCAGACAAAGACCCATAGGCGTCCTCTGACTAATGGAGAAAACAGACCACGCCAGACCAGGAAGGAATGAGAAAGAGCAAGCAAGAGTGTGCAACAGAAGGCAAAGAGTTGGGGAGAGACCATCCAAGTGTCGTATTTCTCCTGGTTCTCGTTCAGAAAAACTTGATCCTGGACTGGAGCTTTAAATCGTGAATATCTCTCTGATTTACTGGTATTTCAGGTTGCCTGCAGAGTCCCTGGACCTACTGCTGGCCAGCCTGTGAACCCTGACCCTTGGCCTTACTCACCCCGATGAGCTGTGGCTAGACATGGGAAACATAACTCTGGTTTAGACAATGGTTACTGAAAAATACCATTCTATGTGCTTGACTTCTGAATTTTATGATTTTCAAATTGCATTTATTTGGGATTTGTGTGTGGGATCTACAGCAGTAGATCCTAAGTTTTCTCTCTCTCTCTCTCTCTCTCTCTCTCTCTCTCTCTCTATTAGCCCTGCCCGATCTCCCTAATTGTCTCGGCTGTCTCAGATTCGCTGCTGATTGGGGCGGACGTCCGTATATGGGCCATAGCGTCCATGTGGGGAACGGCACGTACCACCCATCTTTCACTTCCCCCCTCCTATACTCCCTCCATCTGCCACAAAATTCACACTAATACTATAACCTGTAATGTCAACATTTGTGCAAATGTTATCTATAGAACTAGGATTTTATAAGGCTTTGCAAACAGGTAGGGTTTTATGACAGCAGTGATGAAGGATGCATTTGCTTTCAATCAGGGGAACAACTGCAGGATTATGCCAAGGGACTCCCACAGTCAACCCAGGGAGATCTACCCTCGAATAGCTAGCCCTATTTTTACAACTGTTGGCTTCAGATTAGTCCAGCTGACAGACGACATGCGGGTGTTGATGGAATCCCTGCTAAAGTGTGTCGCTCTCGCCTCGGCCTGGTCACGGATACTCCCACCTGGGCGCTGTGCAATCCGGGGCTGAGACCAGCAGACAGCTGCCTGGGGAAACCACCTAGCCAACCCAGCCCAGTAGGCCACTGGGAGCATGCATGATTGCCCACAACACTTTCTCACTTGCTGCTCTGCAAGCGTAGACAAAAACAAAAACAATGTCATTTATCAAGCATTGGGAGTTATTGGATTTCACAGCATGGGCATCTTGGTTTGGAGTTGGCCTCCACTTCAGAACCAAACAAGGCCTAATTTTTGCCAGCTACTTCAGTCACATTCTTTGGTTTCACATGCTATGGTATTCAATGCCAAGAAACATGGGACGTACCAGATCTTTTGTTGAGAACAATTTAGGCAAGCAAATGTTCCTCTAGTGAAACACTGCCTCTTGTCTTGTCCAAGAAAATGTTTGGTTTATTGTTATAAATGGATTCTTAATTTTTTCCAGAAAAGAAAAGCTGCTTCTATGTCTGATGAGCTCAACCAAGCTTTAAAGGCAATTGAGCATCAGGACATGGAGGGAAACGCCAATGGAGCGTATTATGAGAAACTTAAAACGCAACTGAAATCTATTACAAATAATACCACATAAATAATGTGATGGAGGCACATCCTATTTTACCAAGAGTAAATGTACCACCCTTACGTTGGACTGTGTATTCCAGCAAGGTCTGACTGGTGCATCCTGCAGATAAGGATAACAGTGAGCAAGTCTCACTGCAGCTGACTGTGTTAAAACGAATGGATGGGGGGTTGATAGGCAAAAACTGGCAATTTCTAGTTAATAATTAGACAATGTTGTAAATATTGGTTGTATGTGTATAGGAAAGAGTCAGAGAAAGAAAGTGACATGCGAGAAAAGAAGAAGAATGTGCAGGAGCTCAGGCAACAGCATCCCCTCATTATGGCTACTGGCACTCCAGGGCAATCTTAAAAAAATATTGTTCTCCAGTCTAGCCGGACCTCAGCCGACTGCTGGACTAACTCAATGTGACATCTACCTCTAATGCAAAAAATCTAAAAAGCCCACCCTCAACACACAAATACATAAACTTCCCTCTCTTTCACACACACACACACACACACACACACGTCTAACAGACTAGTTTCGGAGAGCAAGCCCACTGTTCATTGAGCCTCTGGGGACTATGCAGGAGCACTGAGGTGAAGGGGGGTACAGACTTTCCCTTCTCTGTTACGTCCCAGAGGAGTCCTGCTCTCCTTCCATTTCACAAACAACCTAAGCACCGTCGTGCAGGATGTGGGAAGTGGAGGAGGTCGGACGCACAGTGGCCAAAGACCTGGCTTGCAAAACAGAGGAACAGAACCTGGGCCTGGAAAGAGACCGGGTTTATATCTGAGAGAGAGACCTTTGACAAGAGAGCGAAAGAGAGCAAACCTCTCAGCGACTTGGGATCACTGGAAATGGAGATGCTATGTTGAATGGTGGTTGAACGGTAGCTGTCCAATAATGGTGAACATGGTTCAGTTCACAAATGGTTGTTTCCTTTGGGCTTTAGTTGCACTCTCTAATGTAATCGCTGATCATTCAATTTGGATTGCAGTATTACCTACATACAGCACAGGATAAATACAATACCTGCCCGCATACCTACATATCTATCTATCTATCTATCTATCTATCTATCTATCTATCATTAGCATTATACTAAAGTCCGATAACAACACACGCTTAAAATAAAAAAAATAAAGAAATAATACAAATATACAACATTCTTTTTCCCTTTTCAGCCACATGCCAACCAATTCTTAACATGTGAAGCGTTGGTTATCTATCAGAAGAGCTAAAGAGACAGACAGCTATGCACTAGAATATGTTTTGGCTGGGGTTATGCGATACCCAATCAGAGCAGCCCATTATAACACACATGCTTGTAGAGAAAGATGAGAAGCAGCTGCCTACTGCTGGTTACTTACTGGGCCTCACTTCACCCTGGTAAAAACCACTCACAGTTATGTAAATGGTCGAACAAACACATATCATATGAAGGAGGAGGTCAATCAATATCAATGGCATAAATAAATAACTGTAGCACCCCCCTTGGGCCAAACAGTGTAAATGTGAAAACCTGGAACGCAGTGGTGAGAGGTATAATGTCCCCAGGGTTCGTCAAAATCCAATCAGTGGTGTCTGAGATATCGCAAAGGACACATTGACCAACGAACAAACAACGTAGCCACCCCCTCGGGCCAATCGGTGTAATTTTGGCACGATGAGACGAGATGTATCTTTCCCCCAAAGTTTCGTCAAAATCCTATCAGCGGTGTTTGAGATATTGCATGTGACAGATGGACAAAGAAGCTAATACGAAGAAGAAAGAAGCTAAATAATAACGAACGCCGACCAATCCATAGTCCCCTCTGACGATTAATTTCAGTGACGATGAAGCTGAGGTTTTGGAAAATCTCGATGATGTGATGTGATACTTTCTGGATTACTTAATAGGCCTCTCAATTGTTGTCGTCATTTCTGGACTTTCAGATTATATCCAGATCCTTTTCTTTTTTTCCGCAGAAATGTATAGGATTTTTGGATCCCATTTGCCTCATCATTCTGTTCTTAAATTGGGTAAAATAATGTACGTAGAAATGACGTGTGATGAAGTTATTACATATTTTAACATGTTACTGAATTTTTTTAAATTACTTTGCTAACAACCATATGGTGGATGTCGCTTTATCCTTCTTACGGTCTATGTTATCCTCGCTTCACGAAGCCATGACATGCTGGAATGCTAAACTAAGTATGACTAGCGATTTAAGAAAAAGTTTCATTGCAGCTTCAAAACCCATCAGAATCCACCTCAACAAATAAATTAACGCATAATAGAGGAACCCCCCCGAAAAGCAAAAATAATCAAGATTAGTGTCGGACATAGTTAAAGGCAATCATTTTACTCAAATTATTATTTTATTTTCACATTAGACTGAAAGGGGTTGGGATCCATAATCCCTTATTTGGGCCGGAAAATTATGTCTCATGGAGAACCAAAGGTAAGATTCAGGCAAAATCGACAAAAAATAAGATAATGCGTGCTTCATGTTGGTGTAGTCTCACATAGTGTCTGCCATGTCTCTGTCAAGCCCCTGACTGGGACACTTTAACCCTGCAGCCCTCATTCCTCCACAGGAGATATTCAATAAGGTTGAAAGAAGTGAGTCACTGCGTCTCTCTCTCTCTCGCTCTCCCTCTCAGTATTCCTGTATCACCCTTCTTTACGTGTAACTCCAACTCCTCCCTGGCCACAAGTGAATGAAACGAGAGGCTCACCCACTTTTTGTGTGACTCATTTTAACTGGCTTTATTTAGAAACTTCTCATTTCCTTCTCTCAGCCTAGTAAGGGCAGACATCCTGCATCCCATAATCCCATCACGCTGCCCTCCGCTAACCTTCGTGATTGGACGCGCTGCAACGCTGACCGCATGCTTGGAGCGAGGAGGCTGCATGCGCTCGAAGGCTGCTTTTCATCTGTTTAGACAGACAGTTAATATTACCATTTATCCGGGGTCTTTGCTCCTTTGTGTTTAGCAGATATGATTTATTGTATGTGTGGGTGATAGCTGAAGGCTGCGCTGTCCTTCTTTGACCTGCTATAGTGCTATCATCTGTCTACATGCTCACGAATTGAAAAACATGGAACCAGTTAGTCAGCGTAGGTAAATATGGCTCTACTGTGTGATGATTTTGGGAGGCACTCAAAAAAAGGAAGTCTATTCTCTTGAAGAAATACATATGGTGTGTATAATCTGGCAACAATCACTTGCATTGCATGCACACACCATCTATTTTCCCTGTTTGCGTTGGACATTCTGCAATCTGCCGCTCATTTTCCACATCAAACCCAAACATACTGTGGTCTTGAAACATGAAAGAGAAACCAATTAAAACCAATCTCTTGTGTATGAATGAAATCAACACATTTAACAGTAATCCCATTGTTGTTTTAGGAATAATGAGCAGACAGCAATTTTCTAAAAAGAGAGAACGTGTTTCATTGAAAGCTCCGTGTTCGTCTTAAAATAAATATGGAGAATTTTGAATTGATTTCCTTATTTTCTTGTTCTTCCAAAAAGCAATTATGTGCAAATGAAGTTTAAACTGGTATTTTCCATTTTAAAGGAACATTATTCCTCTCCGCGTTTACACTCCCTTTCACATTTCATTGCAGCACATGACAGTGACTGATGGATTGGGCTTTTGGTGGCTGAAACTGCTCACAGGGAGATTGCTACCAGATGCAAAGGTCTGAGGAGTACAAACTGGCCGGTTCTGAATTAAGCTATTACTCTTTACTCACCCTAGAGAACCACACTAAATATCAAGAACCACACAAAATAAAGAACATCAATGTCACATGGTCAGAAATGAATCTCCAAGGGGTCCACTGATGTGCATTTTGACCAAAAGACACAGTATTTTGGAGAGAGGAAACAAAGGTCATCGTCATTTGCCTACCGGAAACACATTTTGTGGTATAGAAGCTATTTTGAGATTGTGAGGTACCTTGGATAAAAACATCCACCAAATGGCATCGATCTTACTGAAGCTGCATCTTTTCTCAATACATTAGCATTACGTGAGATTCAGTTCACCATGCTGGAAGTGTAAAAGAGTAAAAACTAATAAGGAGTACAGTTTTTGGGGGGTGAAAGAAACAGACATGGAGCTGGAGAAGGAAATTAGGAAGCCGCAGTGTGATATATTTGTTAAAAGGGAATTCATACCTCGAGAAGAAGTGGTTTGTTTGGCAGAAAATACATTATTTTTGGGCTTTTGGATTTGAGTTTTATACACAGCCTTTTTTACGTACTTTTTTTACACCCTCTTCCCAACAAAAACAACGGCCATTGTTTTCAGATATCGACAAATTCATACCTACCATTCTCATCTATGTGAGCCTGTCCAGACGGAATTCACCCCATGAAGAAATAAGTACAAACAGTTTGAGCATAAATGATGACGATACATTCCACTTTGATGCTTTACTCTAACATTTCCTCTTTTGTTCTGCAGAGAAAGGAAGTGAGCAGGAGAAAAACACCCAATTACAATGAAATAGGTCTTCAATCTTGCAGTAACAAAAGGAAGACTCAATTTACAAATCCCTCACATATACTAACTGAGCAATGTAACCACTCAGCAAATTTCAAATGTGGGTTTGAAAAATATAGGTTCCATTTCTTGGCCATTTAATTATATGTACTTGCCTTATTTTTCATGGAGGGGAGATACAAAAAAACAATAAAATACCCCATCTTTGCATCACATTCTATGTGATACTTGTAACTTGTGACAAAATACAAAGAAACAAAATACTGTTCGTAAAAAAAAACAAAAAAAATCTAATGCAATCCAGATGTTCTTTTTCTCAATTGAGGGAAGAATATGTGTGTACAGTTCCCTTAATCCACTTAATATGTAAAATGTAAAACAGTTATGAAAATATTTTCCCTTGGAATATCCTCCAGATGAAGAAGTATGTTGAGGCTGTCTAGTTCTCTTCCCTCCTCTGTCTTTCAACATTTCCCAGATGACAGTGCAGACTTCCTGACAAATCAGACTCTTACTGTTGTTTTCATATGCTGCATTAAGTCCATCTTACTTACAGTGAATCTCCAAAGTATAAGCACGGTCTGCGATGAAGGGCAATCCATTGACGCCTCAGAGATCCGATATCTTCCGCGAGGATAAAGTACGACAGTAAAATATACCGATCGAGGGACACAGACTACTGACTACGGTATGGGGTGCAATAGTCTCGATTATACTCGCAAAATGGTCAGTTTAATGGTCAGGTATATTGCTCTTTTACATTTTCATTAATGTTTTCTTCTGCAATCCCATTGGGAAACATAGGAGGACAGGAAGTGATGGTAAGACTGTGGAATTTCACTCCCATGTCAGTGATGCCCTGCCAGGTTTGTGTCTGCTCCACTCACCCCCGGTTGATTGATGTGACCTACCCCGCAGTCCGTAGTAACACTGCCTGCCCAGTTCAAATGTCAGGCTTCTGACTCAGTAGCAACCAGCTACCACACTGGGTCAGTAACGTTGTTCAACCAACAGTAGGTACCATGCCTATAGTAGTCACACATCACAGCCAGAAAACTAAACTGCAGGTCTGATGTGGCACCTGGCTGAGGGCTTGTCGCTGCTACTGTGGACGTCCTGAAATGGGGCATGAGGTTTGAGAGTGAAACAGCTTTTTTGTTGCCTTTCTAAGATGCCTGGCCCCCCATGACCAGAGAGAAAGAGAGCCTGCCTGGCGCTGGAGCCTTGGCAGTCAAAGAGATCTGTGGTGTGGCCCCTCCTTCGTACTGGGCTGGGATAAGCCAGGGAGTGTGGCGCCTCTGAGGTTAGTGGCCTGCCTCATCGAGACACCAGCTCCATCATGAGCCTATTTCTATTCCATTCTCTCTATCTCTCTTTTTTCTTCTTCTTTTTTTTTTAACTCTTCGCTTTTTTAACTCTTCAGTTTTGCCTCTCTCCCTCTTTCCTGCTGTGTTCTCCTTCCATGCTCTTGAGATGTGTTTCAGCCTCTGTGCGTGACAGAGGAAAACCTACACAGGGCTCGGTTTCTGGTTTGGATCCCAACGTTCACTCACTTTTTTCCCTTTCTGTTTTGCCGTATTTATTTAGCAGAAACACTTGCCAAGAAGGCAAGAGCTCCCTGTCACTGGTTTGGCAGTATCCTTGCAGAATATATATTCAAAGTGCTTTAACCCATACGCACAAAAACGACTTTGCTCTTTGCTCTTTATCTGTATCTACGACAGTTCCTCCTGATTTCATCTCAACATGTAACCTATTCCACAGTATAGAGAAGTATAATTAACATGCAGGTTGCTACCTTCCTCACACTTTGCCAAGAGTACACAAGAAAGAAAAACCCTGAGAAAGATTGCAAAGGCTTTGTTGGTATTCTAACGCCCTAAATGTCATGATTGTACTTTTTAGGGAAATGATCACTGTATTTGACCAGCTAATCCAACATGTCGAGTCAATTCACGTACAATGCGGTTATGTTGGCAAGCTAGCAGGGGGTCCTCAGCTTTCAGGAAAGGAGTTTACCATCATAATGCAGCTGTCCCAAATCAACAGTCCCTACAGACAGACAGTGCCGTGTTTGTGCCATAAGCCATTCTATAGAAGCACATTGTGGCAACTCCTCCGGCATTTTTTAACAGCCTGGCAACAGCAGGCTCACATAGTGAAAAGGGTCGACGCTGGTTCTCTAAAGAGACCCTTGCATCACATTATGCACTTCTGGTTATAAGAAACACTGAAACAAGGAAATGGATCCACTGTATCTTCTCGGAGAACTCTTAGAATAAAGATCTTTACCAGGATTGATTACCAGGGCTTTGGATTGGGAACAAATGTTGGACAAATGGTAAGTTAATGTAAGCCAACTAAAAACGTTCTGGGTGTCCCCGGCTCCTTGCAGAAAGTTATAAGACGGTGAAAAGGTGTTAGGAAATGGGCGCATGACTGTAGGTATCATGATCCCAAGTTAAAACAAAGGTCACGAAAGAGTGAAATTGCCTGGAACCGTCATTATTGCTTTAGCACTCTGTGAGCTGTATTTTAATAAAAGGTAAAGGCAGTCAGTGGAAGTCCTTATGGCAAGAGATAAAGGAATTGTTTAATTTATTTAGGGACAATCTGCTTTGCTCTCAGCATCACCCATCATTCTCCCAACAACCCTAGCTAATTGAGCTCCGTATCTCAAAAAGGGAAATCCCCAGAAAGTATTCTAGGGGGCTACTATCCTGACTGAGTTGAATTCATTTGAATAATAGCATGAATATGGGGAAATAATTGATCCATCAATCTACTGCAACACTCAAATATAGAAAAGCACTATTTCCTCTCTGTTATATCTGCTGTATATCTAATGGGAAAACAGACTGAATCATAGAAAACAAAGGTCATAAATTACACAATAAAGTCTGGAAACGTTCTGAAAACCCTATATTAGTTTGGTGCTGCATGAGCTAGCAATTTCCTCTCTCCTCTCTGTCATCCACAGCACACACCACTGCTACGGTGTTCATTTCCACTGGCTTCCTGCAAATGCCCACATTTGAAGATTCCCAGGCTCCAGCAGGGATTGGAAACTAGCCTACTGTCCAGTTTGAGTGCAGCTATGCGAGCACATCATGCCACTCTTTCCAATCAGAGGACTCTGACGTCACATTGCTAATCCCTCTCACCATACCACCCAGGCCTTGGGGAGACCACACCAAATCCTGCAATCCCTCCCTTGAGCAGAGAGTTGCCATAGTTGTTCGCCTGTTAGGAGAGCTCGTGAAAAAATAAAAACTCGACCCCCTGCAAAATCACTAGGCTATTGCAAACAATGAGTAGTGTGTATACGAATTAACGTCTTACTGTGGATGTTATGACTCGTAAATCCCCAGAGAAGGCATATCCCCAAGGATTCCATAGACCCCTTTCTGCTACTTCTTTATAAAAAATGAAGCGTTGATGCTGAGGACTCTTTAAAAGTCTTAAAGTACAGTATGTAGCAGGTCTCAAAATGCACAATGCACTTTCTGAGGCATTAACTCTGAAGTGCTCATGAGAACAAGGAAAGGATTTGACCACTTCAACGTGGTTTATAGTATATCATTTGTCAATTCGAGAAGTGGGCATTTCAACAGAGCACTAGTAGAATTGTAGATGCAAAGTTTGTAATGATAAAGCTGCTCCTACAGATTACAAGAGCCTCTCTGAAAAATAACACAAGACCAGAACGTTCAACTGGTCTGGAAAAGCCTGGAAGTTGACTATAGAAACTCTATAGCGGTTGCCACAGCTACACAGAACATCCTCTGGGAACATTTTAGAAGTACTTCTTTCCTCAGATACTTGCCATAATCACGGCCTGTGACCTAAAGGAGATCACCCCTCATTTCCCTTCAAACAGAACTCCAGCCAAACCAGGAAGTGGACAGCATGAATTCCCTCTCTCTCCCCCCCACCAACCCTAGTCTTCCAGAACTTCAAAAAACAACCACTACAGCTGAACCACTTCACCGATTGGGTGAACGACAATTCAGCTGTTTGGGGACGTGGGACCTCATTGGCTATATGAACGACAACTCATTGTTCATGTGTTGATTTTCCTATGTATAACCTAATCTCTTTCAATAGGATCCCATCATTAAGTGCTTGTGCTGTGATATAACCTGTCATAAGCAGGCCAATGTCAGCTTTATGATTTCAACTACACTGCCACAAAAAAAACAATTAAGTCATGGCTTTCAGACTCCATTGGCCCGTGTGTGTGGATCTGCCTTGATTGAAGCAGTGTCATTTGTAAGCCCATGCCGAAACTCTTTTCAGCTTGTGTGCTTTGGCCCCATCTTGATGCACAATTCTCCTACTGCAAAAACACTGGCCAAATACTGCAGCTCTGTCCCTCCTGCTCAGAAAAGGAAAATAATACACAGGCACGCAATCTTCTGCACAGTCCATCTCTCTCATCCCTTCACACAACACCATTTCTCTTCTCATTTTACTATTATTTTAAATGCATCACACATATTTCCTTTAGTTGTTTTGTTTCAATGGCACAGTATGAGTGACTACTGGAGGGGAAAAGTCTTGAAGCTGCACAAGGAAACTTTGCACATTGGTGGACCCAAATAGCAGCAAGGGGGTAACTGAATGATTTGGACATCAAAACCTAGAAATCATGTAAAGCGACGTCCGTAACTGCATGCTCCTCTGACCAAAATGTCTTCTTCTTAGTGGCTGGTGGGGTCAAAGGTGATGAAGAGGTTCAACCATTGTTGGTGAGTCCAACTTTCTCAGGACGGAGCACCGCTCACTCACAGCTGTTTAGTAGAAAGCTTTGTATTTCCCTCATACGTTTCAATTCATCACTTTCTCTGTGCGGAGAAGACTTCCTGCCAGCGACCACACCAGACACCAGAATTTAATTTGGTCAAATAGGGTGAA
The DNA here is from genome assembly GCA_900312575.1 of Acanthochaenus luetkenii. NCBI lineage: Eukaryota > Metazoa > Chordata > Actinopteri > Beryciformes > Stephanoberycidae > Acanthochaenus > Acanthochaenus luetkenii. The sequence goes on along the minus strand of OMOT01088174.1, from coordinate 7,011 downwards.
TCTACGGCGTCTCCATTAGGGGGGATGGGCTGCTCTTCTCTGATGAAGGCCCATGTTGTGATTTAGGCTGATAAGACGTGAGTATTTTGACATTAAAAAATATTGCCTAGCGTAGGTTTCAGGCCAAAACATCCTCTTTTCTGTCAATCCAGGCAGAGCCCTCCTTGAGTGTTTACATCGTTGTCCACAATGCCCACATAGGCTCTGCCCGGTCCGGGATAATGGATACGTCTTTGTTGCTTCACATGACCCGAGCGTGGGAGATAAAGGCTGAATGGTAGCAACAGTCCGGCAGCTCCAGGCAAAAAGGGGGATGTAGGTGTGGGATAAGTCTGTTTCTGGAGGGAAGTGTTTTTTAGGCTGATAGCTCTACCCTCCCAAGTGGAAAACGAAGGGCAAATGGAATCTAATCACGCTGGCACTTCATTAGGATACCCAGATCTCTTATCAGGACCCAGGAGAGACGGGAGGGACAGGGCAAAGGGAAATCCCCGCCGCCAGACAAAAAGCAGGGACAAAGACGTCTGAGCAGAGCAGGAGGTTGGGAGAGAGGAGGCCTTGTGAACTCTCCCCCACGTCTGCCCGTCATGACAGATGCAGAGGCCCGGGCCACTGACAGCATGGGGGGAGTCGAACATGTTGAATAAACATATTCCGTCCTCTGCTGCCCCTGAACCCCCCCCACCCCTCCAAATGAAAACCTCAGTTGGTGTACAGATTCATCTGATAGCTCCGTTTATATGGTATGTTTATACACCAGGATAGATGTACCTTCTCTGGCACAGACGTCGTGATGTTTCCATGTCCAAACAAACATCCCCAGAGTGTAGCGGGAAGTCGGGGAGTTGTTGAGTATTCAGTGCTGTACAACTTCACCTCCCTACGATTGATTTGGAAACTGGCCTAGTGCGTAAATACTCACACTCACAATTACAACAGGAAATCGGGCACTTTGGGGCGCTGACTTGCCCTTGAAATCGATGGGGTTTCTTGTTTACGCCTCTCTCCTCCCTCCCACATTTTCCCATATTGCCATGGTAACTAACCACCACTTCAGCTTCATCGACGCACCACTTTTGCGCTCACGCAACATGGGGTAAAATCACCTCCTTTTCGCTCTCTGCATCTGCTTTCTCTCTCACTCTTCCTCCTTTCTGCTTTCCCTAGTTGCCTCAAACATTTTCCACCTTCTTCACTGAGTCTTTTCAAGAGTGCCAGTTGTTCCCCTTTCTGTTCTTTGTTTTTTTCCATGCCAGTTTTCCATTCAGCATCTTCACTGCTCATTTTTCTCTTTGCTCTTTTGCCCAACGTACTGTATAATGTGCCGAAACAGATTAATAGTCACATTTAAAGCCTTCCTGTCCTTTTCTTGTGTAATTGCGGGGCTTTAAATCACACATTACGGATCACAAACTACAGTATAGCCTGGTCTGTCTCAAAAGGTCTCTCTTGGTCTCTTGTATCTGTCCTGGCCAATACAAATTACTTTCTGCAGAGAGTGTCTCAGGCCAGTCCCACAAGAGCCGTGGTGCCCTTCCCCCAGCTCTTTAGCAAAAACATTCACCAAACTTCAATGTCTGTGTGTTAGTGTGATGAATAAAGAGCGGAAGCAACAGGGCACAGGGTGACTTCACACTTAAACAGCCTGTTTACAAGTCATTTACAGAGCTGCGGGAGGGAGAGAGGCTCAGAGAAGTCTCTGCTCCCACACAGAGCCTCCCTTTTAGAAATATTCTACAAAAGCCAAATATGGCAGCAGAAAACGTCAATTGACTTTACCTACTAAGTGTGATTTCTGAAAGAACAAAATGTTGTGTACAGTAGAGAGGTTACTTGTGCAGAAGACTTCTCCACTAGTAATTTCATATTAAGGAGAACGGTCAATTCAAAGATGATTACAGTCTTCCGTGGTAATAAGGTAATTAATATTCCTAAGCCTATTAGAGAGTGTCAAATTAGCATGTTTGAGGTAAATAAATTATAAAAATCATGGAAGGGAAAGCTCATAAATAATAAATAGTGCTGTAGCAGCGATGACAGGAATGGTGACGGGGGAAGAGAGTTGACTGAAACTGAGATTTAAAGCCAACTGACTGACTCAACCCGTTTTTCTCATCTTTCTCTGACACAGTCATAATGTTCTATACACAGGTTTGTTCCCTGACACCGTACTGCCAAAGCATTGTGACACTGCGTTATAACTTTAGAAGCTTAAATATTGAACTTACAAACAGTGGCCTAAATGAGGCATGGGCAGAATTGGGAAGTTTAAGGTCAGATTCCCTGTGAAATATTAAGTTACACGTCTAAAGCAGCAGAGGAGACTCTGCTGAGACACTCTATCCCTGATGAAAATCATGGCACTTTTATAGCGCTGAGCATGATTTCTTTTGGGGTACGCTAGAATTATAATGTACAAATTACAAATCCTAAGGCTATTTATAATGTATCCTGCATCACAACACTCTACATCTTACTCCTCAACTGTCTTATCAAACATTCTGTTTGCTTTATAGACCACACTTCCAATAAATGTCACCCAGCAGACTTTTCAGATGTCAAAATATATTACACTTTTAACATTATTCAATGGCTTCCCCTAGATGAAAACACTATACATATTTAATCAAAGCCCTTGTTATACTAGTGGTGAGGAAATGGTTTTTACAATACTGGCCCATCAGTTGCCCAGGGGACTGTGATAGCCAAGGAGGTTAGAGAAAAAGGGTGTCAGTTCACATCCCCGGACCGGCTGGAAAAATGTGGGTGGGGAAAGTGAAAAAGTGTAATGAGTAATGCTCTCCTGTCGAGGTGCCCTTGAGCAAGGCCTTTAACTTCCCATTGCTCCAACGGAGCTGCTCGGTGACCAGCAGAAGAAATCTGTGGTTATACAGGGAAGCTCCCAGGTGTGTGAATGTGTGGTACTGCATGAATATGACGCAGGCAGTTTCTGGATAAGAGCAAGAATGCTTCAATGACTTTGCCTGAATAGAAAAAAGGTTTAACCAAACATCAACAAACAAGCCAGTCCAAGGCATTTATTGTTCTTTGAATGAACTAGCGCTACTCCAGCAGGCCGTGACTTCAAATACAAAAGGCAAATTGCAACATCCATTAATCATCGTATCCGCTGTCTGGGCTAATCAGGGCCTGTAAGCCTGTAGTTGATAGTGAAAATTGGCAGCAGGTGAGTATTTAGTCTTTTCTAGGCCTCAGACCAAAGATCTGGACAGGTCTGCAAGCCAAACTCATTCACATCTGCAGATCCCAAGAGTCCTGTTCAATTTGATTACAAGTATCCACCCCATTCAAGCTACCTTCTCTCCACAACCAATATGCAAAAAAGCCACCGTTGAAAGGAATACTCAGTTCTGTGACCAGAGGAGTGCTGAGACAATAGTTGATTGTGATGCGCAGGTCACTTGTTAGTAAAGAAGCGCAGATAGATCCCATGTTCAAAGAGCAGATGATACAGTATCGCGTGACAGTGACAAGAAATGCAACATTTGAGGCTCTTGTAATTTCATCTCAGGGATCTGATGAGAATACATAACACATCATTCCATGTGCCCCTTCCAGCACTGGTTCATAAATCCACAGCCAGGTTTGACTGGAGACAGCTCCTGGAACCAGATGTCTGGATGCCTTTCTTCCCCGGTGGCACTGCACTGGCCTCGTGAAAGCCTCAACAACTCGTTTCTCCATCAGCCCAGCTACTGCTCCGTGTTCCTGTCCGCACAGACCTGAGCAGTGAGTGGACTTTGCTGAGGCCACGGAAGACAATGAGACACTTTTTCTGGGCCCTTAACCATGTATTTTTCATACATCCTCCGAGGCCGATCAGCCTGAAAGCCTGAAAGCCTGAAAGAGAGTCTCTGTACAGTCCGCGCAGGCCGCTCACGGTAAAAACAAGAGAATGTAAGGTCGGTACTTTTCCATTCACATTCCAAGCTAAGTCAGCGTGGTTCTGCCCTGGTTGGATCAGGTTGGCTACATGTCCAGCCTTTATGAGCACGCTGGAATGAAAAGATGGCACAGAGCACCGATGAGCAGGGGACTTCAGTTTAGTTTGGGCAGCTGAGATCATATCTGCTCCGTACATTTCCCTGCTCCCGAGTCTCCTGTGTTGATGCTTTGAATCCCGCTTTGGGTTTCCCTTCAGATGGTAAAATGGGGAGAAACCCAGGGCAATGATTAGAGAATTTCTCCCACCCTAAACCCCCATCTACACACACACACAAATACACACGCACAATTCCACCACACACGCTCCATACACCCCAATCGCTGGCTCTTTGTTCGCCTGCTCTGATACCACATCACACATCTTGAGCCCTGCACTCCTGCATACCAGCTCTGCCTAATTACAGCCGAGTCCCACCGCTCCCCACACTGCCTGCAGGCTCCTCACAGCACCAGGCTATACACAACAATCTAAACAAAGATTTGGCCTTTCAGCACGCTGGTTAAAATACGCAGCACCCCACTCTCAACATAAACGCTGCTGCACCCGACCAAATTAGCCCTATTGATGAAGTACGCAGAGCCCTGCAGTAATTAGTTCCCCCTCCACAAGGCACGTCTTTAAATCACCTCCCAGGACTTAAGAGGGACTCAGCGCTAAGCCAAGCAGATGATGTTACAGCTAATCTATAATGTAGATGCATTACCTTAGAGCAGATAAGGCACGATAGATGTCCTCCCACAAGACACATGAGGGGGACTTACTGGTAGACATGGGGAAGGCTTCAATAAGATAGGGAACCAACAGTGTGATGGTGGACCACCGTGGTGTGGCGGTACACACAGACTGGAAGTCTGCAGGGACTGGGTGCCTCTCTGTCTGAAGCCAAGAGAGACAGGGTTGGCTAGCCGCAATGTAAAAGGGAGCGTCTCTCCCCACAAACCTCACTCTCTGTGTGGTTCGTCTTTCTCTCTCGGTCTCTTGCTATCTCTCTCTCTCTCTCTCTCGGTCTCTTGCCATCTCTCTCTCTCTCTCAAAAAACACTCTTAAAGACACTGGAAAATGTCCATATTCAAGGTTGGTATTAATGAGGACACAGAACGTGGTGCACAGAAGCTGAGCGCTTCCACAGCATCATTACAGTTAACAAGCATCT
>OMOT01088173.1:2230-20031 GCA_900312575.1 Acanthochaenus luetkenii | reverse complement strand
TGTGTGTGTGTGGGTGTGTGTGTGTGTGTGTGTGTGTGTGTGTGTGTGTGTGTGTGTGTGTGTGTGTGTGTGTGTGTGTGTGTGTGTTTGTGTGCTTCAATAATATACAAGGTGCTGAGGCAAAAATTTAAAATCCAAAATGTTTTTCACAACAAAGAAAGAGGTAGTGTATGCCACACACAAAAATGCAATAATAGGGCAGTTATGCACCCCAAAATTATTAACAGACAAAGGATCAAATCACTAATACTGCAACATTATGAGCGAGTGTGACTGGTGGGTTTCCTCTTTGCTCGCCAGCCTGTGCAGGCTGTGTTTTCCCCCGGTCAGACTCTCTAACTGACTGGTAGGACCAAATTAGATCTTTACCGTTTTCACCAAATGTATCTAAAAAAACTGTTATGTACTTTCTATCTTTTCAAATAGTTAACCCCAAAAGGTTCTTACAAAAACACACAACACAAGCACAAAGTAACATTCAAAGATCATGAATATGTGGATAACTCTAATATACCGGTATATAATTCCAAGCTGACAATTGATCTTAGAGAAGGTTGTTGTGATCAACACGGTAGCCTGCCTCATGGCACAAGTCTTGGCTGTAGTGGTAGAAAATTGTGAAGCAAGGTGAGTCACGCAGATAGAATATACTCTAATTATCTGTGCTATGCTGCTCACTTATGTTGCCGGGTCGATATCCTACTATAGAATGAGGAAAACTCTGTATGTCTGTCTGTCTGTCTGTCTGTCAGTCAGTATGTCATCATCCATTCTTCTCCTCAAAGCGTTGGCCAATCAATCTGAAACTGCACATGGGCATTGAGCATTGAGCATTGGCAGGGATTGACGAAGCAGATTTTTCAATTTTCCCAAATTTAAGCTGGTTATGTCCATTTTTGGCAGGTCTGCGCAGAGTTGTGGTGCGCACATCCACGGGTATTTGGCAAGTTGCGAGCGAATTCCCGAATGTCATGAATGAATAACAATATTATCGTATGTCCTTTAATTGCTGCTTCAATACCACTATCCTCATTTGACGTTCTAATGTGAATGAACACATCCTCATCGTCTTCATGAAGCCATAAAAACTATACAACTATAATAAGTTGCAGCCAATATTCAACAGAGCAGGTGGAAGTGGAGAAGGCTTACCTTCTCCAAAGGTACTTGAGAACATTTTAGAATTTGCATTTCCATTTTAGGGAACATTATACATTTGAGGCATATGCTAATGCATTTGATATCAAAATATCAAATAATACCATCATTTATATTGAGATATTTTGTTTATTAATGAAAATGTTTTTAACATGGACTATCACACGTTGGAACTATACCACCTTGCCAGAGCAAGTGGGGTTTTTTTTGCGCACTTAAGGGACATACAAATAATCAGAAGCAGGCGGTGCTGCCAAAATAGTGGAAACGGTGAAACTGAGGCGGTAATCCCCGTTTATGAATAGCCCCTTATGTACTACTGTTTTTCTCCTTCACAAAATATATCAAAATCATAGATTAGAGAAGTGAAAATAAAATATTTTTGCTTCATGGACTTGCAAATACAGTAGTTTCCATCAAGTGTCTTTCTCCGCATCTCAGGCAAATGAGCAGCTCTTTGTAATTGCCTCACTGTAACAACTGTCAAGTTTATATGCTAAAACCAAATGATATATTATGTCTTGCTGTGCCATGGCCTCCAAATTGTCTTGCCAGGAAATAGCACAAATGGCTACAGCCTATTTTTCACGACAGGCTCTCAGTAGGCGCTGTGAGGACCATTAGTAATATTGTACTTTTTATGTTTTAGTCCTTTTTGTTCAAATCAACATGCAATGTGACCTGGAATGTGTGTGGCCAGCAAAAAAAAGATATATATAAAACACTTTTTTAACCTATTATTATTTTGGTGCCACCCAACGTTTTTCTTTTAACGTATTATTTTTGTGGCACCAAAAATATATATTTTTTGAATTTCACACAGGGCTTCCTACTGTTTTGTCTCACAGAGAAATTGACTCAAAATGATCACAGGAAAATATCTTAGTTCCATTGCTTTACTTATGCAGGATGTTTTGGTTTTCACTAGATCGTAATTACCAAAGAGATCTGGTGTAGTAATGGTCTTTGTCTTTTGTAGCTGATCCCAGGGCAACAACACGTGTCTAATTATGCGGTTTGGGTCACTTTAAGAACAGACAGCAGCATGGGGATGGGAGCTGTCATAATGTCCGCCACGGCCTACCTGAGAGTCTGTTCCAAAGCGAATGCCACCAATGGCCGGCCATTAGTACTTGGCAGCTGTGCTTCCAGCATTTCAATGTAAAACTGACATTTAGAAGAGAGCAGATGACGCTATTGACACTTGGATAGGCAGTAATTAGTTCCCCCTTTAGCATTCATGTGAGGCATTTCATCGCTAAATGTCAATTATCATGGCAGCTCCATTCAGCGGCTAACCTTCAGTTATCACTGTAAGCATTAAAGGGAAGGGTGCTTTTAAGAATAAGCTGCCTTTATCCCCACTCTGACAGGTCTCTTTTACTGTACCAAGGGCCTGATCTACTAAGATCCCAAATACAGGACTCATTTGCGCGTGCATTCTAAAAGTTTGCGCGTTTGGTTGATGGGCGTTTTGCGGGTGATTTACTAAGAATGACGGCGTAAATGACAAAAGGTGCAAACGTGGAGACGGTGGTAATTAAATGAGGGTTTTGCGTGTTTAATGGTTTGCACCATGGAAAGATTGGATGGGCAACTGAATTTGAGCCTATAGAATTAGAATTAGAAGGTTAAAATAGGCTACAATAAATGTTAGAGCTGTATTAGATTGTTTTGTGACAGTAATGTGTTTTTCAGAATGATTTTGCGAGGCTTCACACAATTATAAATTATTTCCTTAGTGTGCGTTGTCAGTAGATCGGTTTGTACATTTATTTGCGCGTGCTATGAGTTTGCATACGGTTTTACACACGCAAACCTTTAGTAGATACGGCCCTTGGTGTTACGGAACAATGGAACATTGAAACGTCCAAGTATTCAAGTGTTACCTGTGATGTGGTGTCTCTTATGGTTCCCAAATTTTTTTCCCTTTAAATATGCAAATTCCATAGGTAGTAAAGTGGCATGGAAGTCTAAAGTAGGCCTATAGAGGTGCCATATTGTTGTCCAAAAGCTTTTTATTATTCATTTGGAATTACCTATGAAAGTTATACATTTATTTCTGGTTCTCAGTTTAAATTGTATGAATCTATATTATGATATAAAACTATATATACGTATATAACATATATGGCAAAACATATGTATAAAATAACTTTGAAAATGTCCTAGAAGAAGTGCGAGTTATTTGAACTCTCACTAACATCATATAATCTTGCCTTGTCTTCTAACCTGGGCAGCTTCACACTCAAATCTCTAAAAAATACACTTTTTTGAAACTTGTTACCGCCACACTTGGCTGGTTGGCAAAGTGATTTTTTTTTTAAATAGTGAGCCTCCCAGCCACCTATAAGCCCCAATATGCTGACAGTAAATAGCTATGCTCAAGTGCTTATGCTATACCTTCATGTATATTTGAGTGATGTGATGCACAAGTTTCAGCTTAACCAACAAATGTCATAACAGAGAACCAGGCAGCTTATAGACCCGGAAGAGGATCAGTCAAAACCATTCATTTGGATCCATTCACATTGGCTGCTGCTGATGGTGTGTGTGTGTGTGTGTGTACACACGCGTGTGCACATGTATAGGGGTATTGAAGCTCATAGTGGGATAATCTGGATGGGCTCCAGGTTGCGGCTCAGTGCACCCTTTTTAAAAACACACGCACACACACACACACACACACACACACACAACACTTTGGCGTGGCAGAATGCACACTGGCGCCATATTAACGGACCCTCTTCAAAAAACACTCTGAATAACCGTGCCACTCCAGTGAGAAAAAAAACGTATCCAGGTCTCTTTGAGTTTCTGTCCGTGCTGCATTCAATCTGAGATTTTGTTTTACTGCCGCCAAGGTCTGAGTCGAGTCTAGTTAGATTTTCAGCACCTCATTAGAGGAGATACACTCACCAGAGCTAAAGTTGGACATCAAAGCTGTTGCATAGAATTAATGAAAGGCAAGCAAGTTTGAATCGCAGCTTTGGTTAATGGTTGTAGCCAGATGAGCTTCTTGTGGGACAGGTAAATCAGATAACGCATGAAAAGCTCATCTGCACATTACAGCTCAAAATGCCCACCATCTGAGGATCAGCACAGCCTCTGCTGCATAGTGTTATAGCTAGATGAGGGCCAGTGTGAAAATGTATGTATTTTCCACAAGTAGTAGGAATATCATGAAACCTACTGAAGTCAAACATCAATGACCCAATGTATATATATATATTTGTTATTCATTCATTAATTCTTTTTAATTTTTGTTACTTGAAAAAGAAAGATGATCCCTTGGGCATCGTGCCTTTTATGTTGACAGTCAAGAGACATGGCAGTTTGTGATCTAGGGCTGTCCTCCAGGAGCCTCCCCTCGAATGGGTTCGGGTCTCCTCCATCTCACTGGCAAATATATGTAGAACGCACCACGCTCTCGCTTTTAGAACCAGGCAAAGAGCAGGAAGCGTGTGGTTCCCCAGACGCCAACGGCCATTGTACTAATGGAAGCTTCCAAGGGCCTTCCTGGAAATGAACACCACATCGCTGAAATTAGAGGCTACAGATGGAACACACATACCTGTCCTGCTGCCTTCAGAGGACTATAGGGATTTAATCAACCTAAAGGGAAGGCCCTCTTACATCCAACAAGCAGTTGTGGATGACAGATATTGGTAAGAATAAGCCCTTTATCTAACCCAGCACATACTCTGCCTTACAGACATTATTGCCTTAATCACATTAACATCGTTGTTTTGATGTGCAAATAAATGTGCCTACCATTGAATAACTTATATCAAAGTGAAACAGGCAAGCATAACATACACAAAGGGGGTTTATGTCATTTTGGAGCGTTTATGTGGGTGCAGATGCACCTCTGCCAACTAAAGCCACAAAAATAGAACAGAGCGCCTGTATCCGACACTCCCCTCCAGTGTGCTCCCGCCCATTTCGATGCGGGTGATGTCATGGCGAGCCACGAAATCACCAAAGGAATTTACCACTTCACCAGCGCTTGATCTGCGCTGGGATGAAAATAGAGCCCCGAATGTTCCAATCCCAGCTGCCCAGCCCCAACTAAGAGATCCAGGATGGATGGGATAACCTCCCAGATTTCTTCCCCTGCTGCTCGACAACGCGTGCCAGTCTTCCCTGACTACACGGCGTTTCTTGAGGTGCATTGGGCGAAGCCACTCAGAGCACCCAGCCCGGTGCCTGGCTACTCCCACCTGGATACGCATGGTGTGGAGGCTTTACCCTACGAGACGTTCCCTTGCGGAGCACCTGGAGTTTATTAAGAGTTCTTCCTCTTCTGCCCCATAGCTGTATCATACAGGTGATGGCTTCCATGCATCCATGTATAAGGTCTATAAGACCGCGGCTCAGACGGAACGTTGCAGCCTATATGGCGGCGCTAGCCAAATACCTGCATGACTGGCAGAGAGCGCTGTAGACGATGAGAAGGTCATGGAGCTTTGCTACCTGGCTGACCACACCATCCGGACAAATTGAGACGTCCGGGCGTCTCTGACTCAAGCATGATCCGTGTATGATCAGTAAAACAAACCGCTTTACACAGCACATTATGTAAGGTCAGACCATGCGACAACACCAGATATACCAGACCATGAGACAAAAGCAACAGCGTGTCCTTTAATGTGAGTGGGCCCAGTGTTAAGGTTAATACGTTATACTAAAAGTCAAGGCAACACATGTAGATGTTAACGTCTCCCTGTATGATGGGTTTGAGCTCTTTTGGCATAATAGTAGAATGCAACTGATGATCTTAGGAAACCACAGACTGATTTGGTGATCTATAGACTAAAAGGCGCAGGATTTAGAATTGACCATGTATGAGGATAGTTTGTGAAGCTGGGTGAGACGCATTTAAAATGATTATGGAAAAGCACCATCATCTTGGCCCAACCAAGGAGGTCAGATCTAATAAAACCTTAACAGATAAAAACCGTATTAACAACGGACCTTATGTTCAACCAGCCACAAATCAGTGGAAACATCAGCTTTATGAAGTGAGCTTACCTGAACGATATTCGTTTATCTACACGCCTTCAAGCTGGCCTCTCACTTCGCACCCCAACGTCAGAGGGAGCCACATGTGCGCTGTTGTGTAACACAGGGATGGGAAGACCCTGTGTTGGGACATGGGGCTTTTCAGGAGAGGGGTCAGACTGGCAGGGGTGCAAATAGATATATTATCATCGGTACAGACAGAAATATCATGTTATAAATATAATTCTTAGGTCATTTGCATTATTTAGCTTAACTTGTATAATGAATGTGACGTCTTGGGTGCAAAGCCAGCCTGGGACCTTCGTCGCATGTCATCCTCCTCCCTCGCCCATCTGTCCTGTGTCTCTACTGTGAACTATCAAATACAGCAGATATATCGTACAATAATCTTGGAATGACGTTTAGAGCTTCCATACATGTTATCAATCAAATCAAGCATGAAAAGTCTCCAATGTTATGTGTTCGGGTTCATGTTTGGCTTACAGACCATTAAAATAAAATTAGATGAACTCAAAACTAATATGATAAACTAGTGACAAACCACAAACATTGAATAATGCTGATGTTGTTTCTCTATGCAGGTAAACAGATGAACATTTGAGCCACTAACAGTAGGATGGGTGTTTACTTTTGAATAATATTTCCAACATGTATTCCTTTTTGTTTAAAATATTCATGTAAGGGCACGGGAGGTCACACATTGCAACATTCTTGGCAGCAAAATTGAACAGTTTGAAGTTCCACTGCAGGTTATGAGCAACATAGGACCAAACAAATTGCTGGACGACGACAGGGTGAAAATGACTTTGGAGGCTGTATGACACCTTAATATCCTCTTCTTTAATTTTTTTTCTGAATGCCAATTTTGTCCCTCGCTGCAAAGCTGACTGCTTAGTAACAGATGTAAATATTTCTACTTTGTCTTTCTGTTGGATTCATATTTCTAATCTATGACAGCTTGGTTATCCACCCCAAATATAACTCAAGCTCCTGGAGATGTTTTACCTACATTCATAGATATCAGTTCTTGTTAAGAAACTACAAAGACTTGAATTCGAAGCTAAAACAACTTTTCATGAAAAACAATAAATAGTTCATAATGGGTCTGTTGATGTTTAAATAATGCTAAAAACAAAAATCAAGAAAACAGCAATGGTAGCAAAGCATTCCTTATAATGGTTGACCATTTTCCGCCCGAGTAAATTAACATTCAGCTATTGGCTAGGTTTTGTCCCACTCCAGTGTACCAGATGAACAGTATAAACTCGGTTCCACTGACTGAAGGTTATATCTCCAAAACAGCCGTAATACCTCTGTGGTGCCACTGAATGCACAATGTACCATTGTGTGTGACACTGCCACTTTTCATTTCATCAGCCTCGCTATTGTGAAGCAGGTATTACCCTCAAGAGCTTTCCTGACAAACGCTTCATATTTCTGAGCAAATTAATGAAAAATTGAATCCCTACTCTGAGGGCAGTTTGGGATATCAGCCACCTTTGCAGAGTCGTAAATTGCGACGCCTTTTTCAGGACAAATATCTGTAAGTCAAGTGATTGTGTGTGTGAGCGGGGGATTTGGAGAGTAAAGTCCACTCAATTTCAGGATAAACTATCCAGTTCTGTCTTCTTTTGGCAACAATATGTAGTCAGGTGTAGGTATATATAAGACAGAATCATTGTTCAAACTGGACACCACAAGGTCTTTGTGTATATTGCTGCAATGTATGCATTTATTGGCACAATTAGTGCAATTCATAGATTAATGATTTGTTATTAGGGAATGGCTTGAGTTGCTCGCCAGCAAAAATGTAGACCTGAGATCAAGGAGTGTTTGTTTAAAAAATACAGCCTTTAGTCAACTACACAACATTTTATTTAGAATGATTTTTGAGGAAAAAGTCTCCAGATATGAGGCAAGGGGTGGGTCCCAAAGTAATAAATAAATAAAACATAGAAAGACAAGACAAGAGGACAAACACAAAAATAGAATGTAAAAGTTGATAAGGCTGCAAAGGACAATAAAAGGCAAAACCAGCAGTGCAGTCACAGCAGGGTAGCACTAGCACAGCTGCAAGCAGCACGGACGCAAGCAAGGGGCAAAATCAGACATGTACTAGTACAAATGTGTGGCAGAATACTGCTGGGGAACAATAGACGTCATATCTTTGACTTATAGACAGCAGTAGGAGTAGGGGCAATCAATACACCGTTAAAAGCAAATAAAGCAAACATAAAAGCTGCACAGGGAGAGAGGATTGTTAGTGTAGTTGTCGAGCTGGAAGGCAAGCACACGTATGCGAGAGACTGTCTGCGATAGAGGTAGTCAAAGAGAGATGAGATTGTCCAGATTTAGTCCTCTTTTGTCCTCTTTTGTCCATTTTGAGTCATTCCAGCAACCTACTTCATTTGATCCCTTCTGCTCTTTCGGCCAGATAATGCAAATATAAGGCTTGCTTACGTTGAGCTATATTTAGATACATGCGAGGTTTGTTTTCAGTCATTTTTCAAAGCCAGCTGTGATACCCCAAGGTATAAAAGTCTGCCAATCGCTCTCGTTTGTGCGGTATCTGTTGAAAAACAGCTCTGCGCGGACAGTGCCAAAAACCTGCTATAATAGGCCCCGGGATAATGATTGCTTTGAGTGATGGCATAATGAGGGCTTTATAAATATGCATGGGTCACGAGGGGTAGTAATATTGTGGATTATTAAAACTGCAGGGTAAGAGGTCAGGCTAATGAGAGGGAGCTGAGGGCGGGCACAGCCACTGACACGGGAATTACCCAGGCCTGCTGTGGAACATAGGCTGTGTTCACACCAAGGGACGACAATCCGGTGAACTACGTGATGCCTAAATCAACTATGAGGTAGAGCTGAAGTGAAGATTCTGTCACTGTTATTTGCTTTTGGGGCGAACCAGCATCCGTTCAAAGTCAAATTCCTTCGGCAAATCGCATTTTGAGTAAGGGGAGGGGCTTTGAAATCGATGTGGGGAGTCGACAGGAACCTTTTCCAGCTGTGCGCAGATATAAAAACATCTCAGAAGGACTTCCAACATCTCAGCAAAGCAAAAAGAAAATGAAAGCAGTTGCAGAGGCTTAAATGTTTCAACAGAATGTAACTGGGCCTCGAGATGCGGTTAAAAAAGCCCGTCACCTCCGTCTATACACTTTCACTGAGTTCTCCTGAAAGAGCTGTGAATGCATTTGGGCACAGAAGAAGCAAGAGGACAGGACAGCTTCGTCCTTTGAGCGCTGCACCTCAGCCACTGGAGGAAATTGGTTTAGCAAATTAACATTTAGCACAGTCAGCAAATAGTATTGAAAAAAACAAGATCATGAAAATGCTGGTTTCGCAGCAGTGGAACATATTGCGTGAAATAAGATCTGCATTTCAAGTTATTGTTTTTTGAAAGAGCAGTTTTGTGACATACACAGTGTTTGAAATTATTAATCCAGTGTGCGCCAACTGTGAAATATGGAGGCTCACAAGGGTTCCACATATTTGTCCTCTTTCAGGTATTCCATCTCCACTCGTCTCTATCTAATTAATAATGTGGGGATGTGCAATGACCTTGATAGGTTGACACACCGCCGCATTTGTGGCTACAACATGTTCAATGCAAGTTCATTAACAGCACTCATCAACACTCACTAATGGCTCATTACTGTACGCTTAAATCCATATTCCTAAACCTAGGCATGATACCTTAATGCCCCGGAGGGTAATTACAGTATGGCATCCCCTGCTGAAACACGATCACCTAATTCTGGCTTTGTTTCCAGTATTTTGTAATTCATTAAATCAATTGATGTAAAATGGATGTGTATTTTGGGTTACAAACCGCTTAGTAATCCCTGTGATCATGTATGATAAGCCTTGGTCAAGTATTAAGAGAGCAAAGTGTTTCCATAGAGTTCTTTGGGGTGGTGACAACCTGCAGGTGGAGGGTTACTGGTTCAAACTCCCAGACTGACCAAGAACATTAGTCAAACATTTATGAATGAACTAAGGTCATGCTCTTTCCCCATGCAAAGGGTTTGACATTTTATGATTATATGTTTGCTTAAAATATGAATCACCATGTCATTATTGCAAACGTTCTCTGAAATTGCTAAAATAACAATGAATTAGCCAATAATGCATTGATGATAAAGGATACAGTGTTATTGCTAACAAAAGTAATACAGTTTGCAAAGGTAATACGGCCACATTCTGTATGTTTTGGCTAATTGTGTTATTACTGCTGTATAAGCACAAATGAATATGACAATGCAAGTACATCAGGCAATTTAGTGTGGCGTACTTTTCTATTTAGAACGTGTACAATGCGACTTTTAAAACGGTATAATTATTTCATGACAACTTTCAATAATAGTGTCTCTCGTACTCCGCGTAGAAACGTAGAAACTAGGGATCTATTTGTTTCTGACCATCTCTGTGTTGTTTTTAACATTCATTGTTGTCCACCCACGAAGATTTCGCCAAACTGCACCCAGACCCAGTAGGATAAACTCTTCTACCGCAAATCAATCGGAAAATGTCCGTGGTAGATGTGGATTAGGGAAATATCCTAACTCTTCCAACACAGTACCGATCCCAGCCGTCACGACAGCAGGTGTGATCAAGATGACATTTCTGCTTGATTTTATCCCCGCAGAGTCTGTGTACTGTGTGAGAAGTGACGACATTCTAAGGGTGTTATCACCGTCACTGTGGGACATTTGAGATGAATTGGTTGTTCAACGTATAAAATGTTCTTGTTTTATCTTGTTCAACTGAAATAGTGTTGTTCACGCGCCATAACCCATTTGTCTCATTTGATGCTATTGAAAATCTGTCTACTTGGTGTATATGGAGGTCCCACACTGTTGCTGCGTGCATGTTGCAGCCTATCATCTAGGATCATTTAGGCTTCGTGTTGGTGGAAAGTCACAGAAGTAAGCCTCCCTTTTTTTTACATCCGCAGAGGATACACAACCGATCGCTTGAGCACTAGCAATTTGTAATGGGGTTAAAGCAATCGTCAAGCGCACGGACATCAATTCCACAGTTTTTCCTTTACACGGGCGTGCATATGCTACAAAGGCTGGATGTTCCACAGGGAAATTCAAGGGTTGCACACTTCTTGGGGTCACAAGGGTTTTTAGGAGGGAGAAATGTTGTCATGCACAGAACTCCGGTTGGTGCCTGCATCACCCCAGGGACAGCGCTGCAAATGCTAAGTAAGCACAAGAGCAAATGCCTGGATCGCAATAAAAGCTGAGACTGTCTTCTGTGTGGATGGACAAAAGCGGACGGACAAAAAGACCAGGCTTTGCTGGAGGTGGTATTTAATAATTCATGGCTGTGTATGATTGTCTCCGAGCGCCAGGCCCTTTGCACGGCCGTGCAGGAGCATTTGTTTGCCTTGCACGGAGCAGCTGAACGTGAAAGAAGTTCTGAGTTCTCACAAGAGTTCCTGTTTTGTTGATAGGAGGAAAATAATTTTGCCTTGGATTGCTGCCACATCTCTACGTCTCTGGATGGCCATATGCAAGCACACATTGCCCTGAAACAATAATCAACCATCAGTCCAATATCCAGGCTTAGGACTAGGATTAGTAAATATTGACTCCACACACAAATAGTCAATCACTGTTTGTCTCTTTGTTTATTACCATATACGCAATAGACTGACTGAATCTGACTAGCATTTTGTCCATACATAAAAAAAGGTTGTCAGTCGTTCTCATCTTGAAGTCACAGTTTCCTGCAAGAAAGGTTTCACATCTGTAACAAAATCCCTTCAAAAAGAAAGTGAACAGACTGTGTTTAAGTAGCTACAAAGGCATGAAGAAAAATAACTGAAATCCTCGGTCTGATTGTACCATATCATGTCTACACTGACAGATACCTTCAAACCAGTGGCAGCATTTTGTTATGGCAATGCTGATACACTAGGAATTGTGATGTCTTATGTTCCTTATCTGCATTTCTCTGTTTACGGGCCATGATTTATTGGAAATCATGGCGAAACCTCAGAATCTCTGCTTTCATGAAAAATAGCGCTGCAGATGTGAGCAAAGCACGAGTGTTCTTATCACATTATAATGGCTATTCCTGGAAAAATTGATATTTACATATCGTGTTTTGGAAATAAACCCTTCAAATGCGTTTGACCAATCTACAGCCTACGTAGCTGGCCGTGTGAGGTATATTGATGAAACAGCAAGAAAAACCTCAGCTAGACCGTATTGATTTATTTCAAAGCGTTGCATCTTATCTTAGGAGGGAAACAGATTCCAAAGAAATCCTTGCATGGTTTATTAATCCGTTTCTGGCAGCTTGCCCAGTTAAAGTGATCAAATCCAAGCCAATTGTGAGAAGCACATCCGTCTTCATCCTCTAGCCAATCAAGGTCCTCAACCACTGAAGGGGTTCAGATGACAGCCGTGGCTCCGCTGAGGAGAGTGATAGCCTCAGAGTTCTACCCGCCCGCCCCCCATCCATCCGCCACTGGTAAGCCGAGCGCAGTGGGGTGTCCATGCCGCCCATGCCGCCCATACTCTTAACCCCTGCCTCTAAGTGTACGCTGATTTAGAGCATGAATCATCAGTGTAGGATTATACAAAATGAGTCATGTCGGCCAAAGGATATGATTTCAAAGGGCGTGTTGGCGGAAATATTGTGCAACGGATGTGGTTTCCTTCGGTTAATACTTGCGAATCGATGGTTGGAAAAAATCAGAAAGGCTCCCACATGTACCTCTGCGTTGGGATGTTAGTAGTGTTTTGCTGGTATTGCCCTAAGTATGTTTCTGAGCCAGTTATACTAAAAGGCAACACATAGCATTGGAGGGAATCTTTGCTTTTGTGAACTTTCACGGCGGTCCTGTGATATCGAGATATTTCCCCGTCATGTATATATTGGCACCAAATCGGAGAGCAGTTTGCAAAGTTAGTTGCTATTCGCCCTACTGATATATTATCCTTCCCGTTCGGTGTGTTTAGATCTTGGCTATCTTCCCACCGCATCAACCTCCTCCCGTTCCCATCTTCCTCAGCCATCTCCCCATGTTGTTTATCTTTGTGCAAGGGCGAGGCACATTTACAAATGGATCTGATTGCAACGGCTTCCGTGGCGTTTGCCTTCATCCCTGCATTTAGCTGTCCGACATCAGCAGGTGGAGATATGGTAAATCATTTTATTAACTGTCTCTGTTTGTGTTTGTGCAGATCAGGCTGCAGCTCATCATCATATCCACCACACACACACACACACACATTCTTCCTCTCCCTCTCTCCCTCCACCCTCAGCCTCATCCCCTCCCATCTCTCATCACATACTGCGGCTCCTCCCTCCACCTTACCCTCCTCCAGATCCCCTCCCTTCTGCTCTCTCTCTCTCTCTCTCTCTCTCCATCTCTCCTTCGTTCTCCCTCACTCTCTCAGCCTAGCTGAGCCAACAGAGGATACACCCTCTCTGTGTGTATATGTATGTGTGGCTCGCCGTGTGAACTGCATGTGTCTGTGTGTACACACATGTGGTTTTGCAGCTGACAGGAAGGACTCATAAAGTGCTCTGGACTCGGATATCAGATCCCTCTCCTTATGCATATTTACCACATTTTTAACAACACTTCAAAATCCTCCCATTAAAGAATCTCATTTTCTCCTCTCGGGGCAGCATCTGGATGGAATCTGCAATCCTTTCCCAGGCATCTTGGATTTAATGAGCAGCCACCGTGGAACGAAGCAAGCAATCTCGGGATAGTCTTTGTTACAGCGCTGGTAAGTCTCTCTCTCTCCCTCTCTCTCCCTCTCTCTCTCTCTCTCTCTCTCTCTATACACATGGGACAGGGGTGCAGTGCAAGCTGTCTCTTTAGGACATGGAGAAGGAGAAATGAGTGAGACACTGTAGGGAAGAAGCAGGGAACAGAGATGTGCACTGACACCAGTGGTGTTGCTCATGCTGTCAGAGGGTGGAGGGAGAAATGCTCCACTTGCTACTTGCTATTGATCTAATGTTATTTTCAGCTCCCATCCCTTAGAGACAACTTTGCCAGGTTTTTGCCATTGGTGAATACTGACAGGGAACTACTTTATCATATTAAGGAGGTAAACTCTGATTGGTGGACGTATATTGGGAATGGATGAAATGTAACATGTTTAGATACGTATACGTGGATTTACGTACATGTGTTTGCCTTCCACTCACAGTGTGTAATGTGTGAGTGTGTGTGTGTGGGAGGGTGTGTGCACGCGACGTGCTTATGTAGGTGTGTTGCGATAGGATAAGGCTCAGATTCCTTCTTGTCGGAATGTTTGCCTGCGTACTTGGACAGTTGCGTACTTCCCAGCGGAGCCTACCTTGGGCCGAAGTGGGAGTGAAATGGCAGCTTCCCACCATGCTGATTTGTCTGCTTTCCTGATGGGGCCTTTTGGCAGAAGCTCTGACTTGAAAAGAGAGACTGATTTGTAGCGGTCTACTTGCAGGATATAGGAACGGGTGATGGTGTTGAGTCATGTAGGAAGAGATTGCAAATGGCGAAAGAAGACAAAAATATATGACATGTTATGGTAATACATATATTTGGGTAATACAAAACTAAGTATTGATGGTTTTATTCAGAAAAGATAAAGCGATAAAGATACTGGGTTGAATATCAATTATTAATAATATTTATACAATGTATTTGGATAGCACTTCTTTCACTTTGCCAGCTGGAGATGGGAGGTATAGCATGGGGCAAAGTTGACGTTGCTATTTTGGTCGTCTCTGCATGTTGGATGAGCTTCTTTCCTTTTATCTGTACTGCTGTCTTGTTATTAATTCTCTGTTCATCTCCGTCTCTTGTCTCTATGAACTCTACAGGGAGAGGAGTAGAGAGGGATTGTTAGAGAGGAGAGGAGAGAGGTTGTTAGACAGGCGAGAGAGGGGGGGGGGATGGCGGGACTGATGAAAGCAGTGAAGAGAATAGGAGAGAGAGAGAGATTGCGAGTGGAAGGTGAAGTAGAGGGAGAGCAAAGAAGAGAGAATGTATCAGTGAGAGACTGAGACAACAGGACGAAAGGGAGCGAGATAGAAGCAGTGTGCGTTTAGGCAGGCGGGCCTCTTGTGAGGTAGAGGGTCGGCCTACACACACATCCATGCTCACCCAAAGAACACCTAGGCCAGGGCCTGCGTCTTTCACATGCCTGGCTGCATTTCCTGTAAAGGACATCAATATTTATCACATAATCACATTTCCCATTTCAGAGGAGTAACCATGATAACACGGAAGGATGGAAAAATAATAAAAGATAAATCAAATTACCTAGCCTGGGGCAGACCTGCTGTTTCATGTGTAATTATTTTCCAGCGCTTAGGCAAGGTCAGCTGATAGTGTTGCATATTGAAAAAGTTATGCGTTTTGACTACCTGCACTACAGGGCCTTAGTCAGATCAGTTGGAACGTTGACGTGTTGTGAATCATGTTGTCAAGTAGATTGGTTGAATTGTTACATATCTTGAAAGAGAACATTGAATGTGTTTGGCTCATTATTAGATCACTATAAGATTATTTTAGCATGAATTCAGTTTGTATAGCCAAGCAGAAAATTATTTAAGGAATACCAGTAA
Organism: Acanthochaenus luetkenii; assembly: GCA_900312575.1. Lineage (NCBI taxonomy): Eukaryota > Metazoa > Chordata > Actinopteri > Beryciformes > Stephanoberycidae > Acanthochaenus > Acanthochaenus luetkenii. Next base: position 4,245 of record OMOT01088173.1, on the reverse strand, counting down.
GGACCAAATGGTTCACACCTCCGACATGGATCTGACTCGAGGTGGGGGAGTTTTTACGAGGGCGTGAATGAATCGTGTACCTATCCCAGGATGCACCATTTTTATTTCAGAACTGCTCCACAGTATTTTGAACCAGAGGTATTTAGTTAATCGATTGATTGATTTGATAATTATTCAGTGATTAGTCTCTTTTTTACCCCACTCAGCTGCAGGAACAGCTTGCCATGCAGTGGGTGACTTGCATCTAAGAGTGACTCACTGTGCCCATGAATGCCCTTCCACCCACAGCCAGGGAACACTGATGTCACCCTTGGTGCCCACCGCCAAACGAGAAGTTAACAACCCATTTTGCTTTCAACTTCCAAGGCAGTTAATCTCAAGGCTGTTAATGTGAATAATGGTTATTACCGATGTGGTTTCATGATTTACCATGATGCATGAAATGAAGTTGGCAAATTTGTTATGGCCATTCCACAGCTAATGGTGTCCAAATGGGAGTTTTGTGGATGTGAGCATCTCATCCTAGTGTTCTCTCTGATTGGACACAATTCACTACATGGCTGATGTGAAAAGCCTATTCGGATCTATTTTGATCTATGACACACAAGTTATCTTACGTCCTTATTGTTACACTCACTACCATCCCGCTACTATGAGTTCAAACTGAATTCGATCAGCTTTGATACAACTCCGGATAATAGCTATAGAAACGCAGCAGGGGCATTAGGCAAAGATGAGCTAATCACCAGTAATTAATCCAAAATGAATCTACCTTTTGAGGCAGCCTACACCTAATAACCTCAGATACAAGGGGGAATATCATTATCCCCCCAAAATTATATGTCAGTTGAGGTCATACTAATCTGTGCAGCTTGTTCTCATATTGAAATGCCTTTGGATTATTTTCCACATATGAAGCAAAGTAATGAAATTGTATTTTCTTGATTAATTTCTCAAAAGGTACATTTCCATTACTGGGCAGCAGAGGGAACATTTTCAAAGAGTCAGACCAAAGAGACAAAAATGGCTTCGGCCCCAAATTTGGAAAACGGTTATTGTCTCTTGTCTAAACTGTGGCAATACTTTATAACTCTCACCATTTGGAACTGAGGAGGAATTAAGTAGGCAGTGAGCAGAGTTCAGTGCCTCGCAGATATAAAGTGCTGGATGTCGCAGAATATTCTACAACTGAATCAGAAAAATAAATTTCCGCCCCTCCTGAATCTTAAACTTTTAAATGGATTCACCATGAATGATATACTCCAGATACGCCAATGTAAAGCCAGGAGCAAGAAACTCAGGTGTAATTTGTGATGCTAACTGAAGAACATTTTTTTAAATAAACAGTTCCTTTAGTGAGCTGGAAAAACTCAACCATGCTTCCTACTAGAGCAAAGATATTACCATTTTTGTATGAAGATATTTGTTTTCCCTTTTATGATTCTTGCCTTACAATGTTTTTTTCCCCCATGCTTTTGTTGCTGTTGATTTTTTCTGGGTGTTGTTGTTTTCTTAATCAATTGTAAAGCACTTTGTAACTGTTTTGAAAAGTGATGACGATGATGATGATGATTATGAACTTACTGGCAACAAACTCCTCAGATCACAATGGCAGTGCATTGACACTTGCTCTATGTTAGAATGGCATACGTACAATGCATTGTATGATGTAATTGTAACAAAGTATGTATAATGATGGCTACATTATGAAGCTGAGGTGATTCTTGTCCGGACCAATTTATCATTTTATTTCTCAACAAGTGCAAATGAACACTGTACATTGCTGAGTGAATGTGACTCAAGCAGGCTGGACTTTTTTGAAAGGTATCTGCATTTCCGTTGCTTCGCACCATATGGGGATATAATGTGGGCGGCACGGTGGCATAGTGGTTAGCACTGTCGCCTCACAGCAAGAAGATCCTGGGTTCAAATCTCGCCTGGCCCTTTCTGTGTGGAGTTTGCATGTTCTCCCCGTGTTCGCGTGGGTTTCCTCCGGGTGCTCCGGTTTCCTCCCC